>JAPMUY010003641.1:60000-210000 GCA_026901105.3 Galaxias olidus
CCAAAGATGCTTACCAATTCCCTCCCAACTTGAGACACTGGGGTGTGTGTGTGTGTGTGTGTGTGTGTGTGTGTGTGGGATGGCTGCTGATTCTAGCTGCGGGGAAGGCAGGGTAGGGGGGTGGATGTACCCTCTGGTACCATGGCTATGTGCTGGTAGCAGGGTCACCGTGGCGTTGAGGTCTACAACAGGCATTCTGAGAGACCACAGCGGTGTGCCACGCGCTACGCTCTGGATCAGTCCCTCCATCTTCCTCTCCCTCCCTTCCTTCCTCCGTCGCTCCCCCCGTTTCTCTCTCTCCCTCTCTAAGTGATTTATAATTGGCCCCATTCTGCCACTCTGTCAGGGGGAGCGGCAGTGACATGAAAGGGCTCCTGTGCTCTGTGCCTGGGCCTGACAACCTGGGGTTTGTGACGCGGCGGAGCCCGCCTGACGGAGCCCCACAACACAAACCTCCCATTAGCTAAACACACCCCGCACAGCCAGAGTGGGCTGGGACGGGGAGGAGGGACGCACGCAGCCACACGGAGCAATCACAGATGGAATAGTGAGCGATTGAGCATAAAATAATCAGGGCTTTTGTAATGAAGGGGCATTATCTGGTCAAGTATGTCTGTCTGGGCTCAGAGATGCTTATTGTGTGTGTGTGTGTGTGTGTGTGTGTGTGTGTGTGTGTGTTGGTGTGTGTGTGTTCCTCAGTCCCTGGTAAAGGTCACCTTAGATGGGGGCGTTTACTGCGTCTCCGTGGCCGCGCGGCGTGTCATGGAAACAGCCCGCGTTGGAGCACAACTCATTGCCTTGCTGAGCACATTACCGTAATGACGCCCTGCCTCACACCTCCGTTTCATCCCATGTGGAGATCCACCAGTAAAGACCCTCTAATGTCCTCCCCTCAGCTATTTCCCCAGAGAAACCACCTGCATTAAGCACATTCCCTTCCCCTCACAGACAAGGGGAAAAAACCCACAGACAAAACCCTCATGCAGAAACGGCCATTAAACATTTACGACGTGGCTTTATTGCTGTACAGATAAAAAAAAAAAGAGGCGCTCGCTCTGTTTTTGTTTTTTTTTGGTAATAGGATTGTTTCTTGAAATATTAAAACGGTTCATCTTGACAAATAGTGGCGGTGGCGTCTGTGAAGGCGGCTCATCCCCCCAGCTTCCTGGCCGCTGATCAAGGCCCACGGACTCCCAGCAGGGGGGACCGACTGTCTGATCATTAACCCCGTGTCTGCCTCCTCCAGCTTCACCTCCGGCATGTTCACTCTGCTCCCCAGCCCAACCATGTCAGCCAGCAGGCACCCGGCTTGGCTGGGTGCTCTATAGAGCCCTGGCTGCTGCTGACGCACGCGCACACACAGGCACACGCGCACACACACATACACACACACACACACACACACACACACACAAACACTGCTGTTTATTCTCCGTCTCTGATGTCAAATGTGCGTCTTTGTGCTCTTTCCCAGCACACACATGTACACACAATCACTTATGCTTAGCATTCAAGTGTTCCTCCTTTACATAAGTGCTTTTCAATTTGCCACAAATGAGGCTTATTAAGGAGGGTCTTTGTTTGCAGACATGCTGCCATTAGTATTTGGAGACGGAGTGTGTTTGTGTGTGTGTGTGTTGTTGCCATGTTTGCCATGGGGGACAGGCTGCTACAATCACATAAAGGAGTTTAGGCTACCATTACGCAAAACGAGTTCCACCTGAAATAGTATAGTATCCATGGATCCTCTTCCATATCATTCTATTAATCCATGGTTCTCAGACGCTCCTCCATCAGCTCCTGGACTCGTGGCCCAGCTACAGGACGGGGAGCTGGATCTCAGTGCATGGGGGTTCATGCGGTCAGGTTAATGCAGACCAGCCCCACTAAGCGCTCTCTTTCTTTCCCTCTCTCTGTCTCTCCCTCTCTCCTGTCTTTGTGGTATTTGGGGTATCTGGTCCAGGAGAGAGACGGGGGGTTGTGGAGACTGTTTATGTAGCGGGCCGGGGACGCAGGGCCCTCTAATGCGGCACACGGGGCCCGCTCCAGGATGCGGAGGCCCGGGGCTATCCTCTAAGTGGTCTTTACAGGGGAAAAGCAGGTGCCCTCTCGGGGAAGGGGGTGAGGGGGGCTCCTTGTGGTGTGTGCAGAGGGGAGGTTCAGGGGTGATGGAGGAGTAGCAAAGCTCTGAGGCCCGGGCAACGCTCTGAATAATATATCCATACATCATCAGTCCGTGTCAGACTTTGATTCACGGCGAAGGACTTGGCGAGAATCACTGTGGTATTAGCTTTAATAATGCAGACTGGGGTGAGGCGCTTACTCTTTTCTGACAAATATGGGCAAATCAATGAATTCCACTGACATTCCCCCAAAGCACAGACATAAATCCAACATGGCGCTGGCTCTCTTGTTTTGGTTTCATTCAGGAACACCAGCAGGAATAATCTTGTGTGGCTGTGTCCTAATTCCCACATAGCTCAGCATATTAGAACATGTGTTATTGTTCTAAACACAAACACAGCAAACTTTTACACTCGCGACACACAGGGCTAAAAGTAGACTTGGGCGCCGGTAGCAAAACGAAAACAAAAGTTGTGCATGCATATTTGCAAAGAATAAAGAATACAATATTAACAATTGGAGATCATTCTTGGAGCAAACAGAACATGCCTACCCCTATAACTGGGGGAATTATACAGCTCGAGTATCAGTAAAACACAATTCTATAGCAGATTCACTATAACACCACACATAGAATATCATAGTGTTGGAACGATCTGTTCAACTTTTTTTTTTTGTATAGAGCCTTGAAGGGGTCTGGTGGTTTGCTATGGGTCTGTCATCAGGCCTTTGTTCCCAGCAGAGAGAAGGAACTACAGAGCCCAGGTGCTGAGGATGTCAGCCACCTCGGTAACGAGGGCCAGCTGGCCCGGCTCTCATTAGGGCTCGGGCCACCTTCAGCAAACCGTGGTTTATTCCCATGCACGCTTTCATCGCGCTGCCGCTCCATGTGTCCGCTCTCTCCATCTCGCCTCCTTTCCTTTTCTTTTTTTTGGGATCAAGTTCCATAACGATCTACCCAAGGTCGTTAATGAAAACAGCACTGTGGCAAAAGACCGTTAGCTTGCTGGTCTTATCAATACTTCTAAAACAGAACATCTTTGCAGGTCTATGGGTATAGAGCAGGCGCGCGCTATTTCCACTGGTGACTCACACTAGGCCTGATTAGGTAGAGAGAGGGCTGCTCACCAGAGAAAGGCGACATGGAGGGGGAAAAAGGGTGACCCAATTAAAGAAAATGGAAATTCAACCTCGCTACATGGTGCCACTCTCGCACGCACTGAGCAAGGAGGCAGCATCAGAGCAAGGAACAGGCTATATTAGTCCCTAAAAAGCCCCCGTCTCAACATTAATATTCCAGCCTAATCAAACCCCTTAATGCCTTGATTTTCTCTGTTCACTTCATAAATATTGTCTTCTTATTATCATCGTCCTCCTGATTCTATTCTCGTTTTGTTTCCACCAGATATGCCAGGAAATTCAGAGGCAATTACTGAAGTGACAGGTGATACGGGAGCGCAGCGGGGAATAAATGAAGGGTTGCCATGACAACCCCGCCCGGCAGAGTGGGACTGCGTGTGCGCCGGGGCGGTGGCCACGTGACCCAGGCTCCGGCAGCTCACAGTCAGGCTGGAGGCCCGGCGGCGCAAAGGACACTTAACCTCAATAGCCGGCGGCAATCGCAGGCCCATCCGGATAGATTTATAGGCTATTTCTGTCCAGGGGTCAGGGAGGCTGTCTGTGTGCCAGGGCAGCGTGTGAGCTCGGCAAACTGGGTAAGGAGCTCCGCGTGCCAAGGGGGGAGAGCGTTTCTTGACGTCCGCTGGGACGATCCGCATGGAACGTCTCGGAGTGGCATTGCACCGTCCAGGAGCTGGGCTTCAGTACATCAGGCAGCACTGGCCAGGTGGAACACACACTTCAAACGCTGAACCCCCCCCCCTCCTCCCCCCCTCCTCCCCCCGTGTAACAGAGACACAACTGCCACAGAAGCACTGACTCATCAGCGCTGAGCGTCAGTGGAGGGATGTGAGAACGAGGGGCCAGCAGCCGCCTCCCAGGGGTGCTGTTAGTGGTTGCATTCTAGATCAGTGTCAGCGCCATAGAATAGATGTATATGCTCTGTTCTGTCTGCCATTAACGTGGCACCTCTGTGGCCGCCCGCGCCGCCCGTTTGAACCCACTCTGTGATCCCCCTCCCCCCGCCTTATTAAGAATACAATACCCTATGCAGGGACCTGGAGTCATACTGCAGTCTGTGTAAAATGGAATTGGAAACGAAATGACTTGGATCAGAAGTTAATTATGAAACACCTTGCACAAATATATCTTCTGAGATTGAGGCCGGCGTGTTTTTCTTGGAGAGAGCGCGAAAGCGAGCTGGTGGGGGGTTGGTGGGTTCAAACGCACTCCCGACGCGGCGAGCCCACTGCTGCCTAACACTAATCTACTCCGCCGTATGGACTTATGGAATAAGAGGTATTTTGGACGACCGCTTTCACTTTGTTCAGAGGACAAAGACGGCAGTAGTTGAGGGTTTGCACTTAGTTAAGCCAAACTTTTGATTTGACTACTGTCTGACTGTGAACTCTGAGCACTTAGTTTGTCCTAGGCAGCAGGAGACAAGACAGACAGACAGACAGACAGACAGACAGACAGCCAGACAGACCCACAGACAGACAGACAGACCCACAGACAGACAGACAGACAGACACAGACAGACAGCCAGACAGACAGACAGACAGACAGGCAGACAGAGGGGGCCTGGGAGCGTGGCTCGTGGAGGGGGGTCTCACGTAACAAGCCTCCGTGTTGACTTTCACCTTGTTTGTCTCCCTCCGTGCAATTACAACTGATTAGCTTTGACTCAGAGGTGCAAAACAACAGAGCCTTTGAATCTGTTGGTGGAGCGAATGGCGAGGGGCTTCAGATACACAAATAAATAAATAAAGTTCAAACCAACCAGGGGGGAAAATCATCCCACTGAAGCAATTACAGATCTAATCAAAGGTTTCTGCATGGTGGTTCGCCTCTCCTATCTCGCTCCCATTTGCATCATAACACAGCGTGCAATATTAATTTCCGAGTTTACTGCTTATTGGAAGTGCAAAGTATGAAAAGCCATTAAGGCAGCAAATGGGAAAGCAATTTGCTGTCACACGGATTCGGCTCTATTAAAGAGAAAAATCTTGTTAACCATTTTGAATTAGAATCATTTGGCAAAAGGCATTCTGCAGCACTCCACTAAAATAAGTAATTAGGCTTCCCGTCTTTCTCTCGCGCGTTCTCTTTCATTTGCACAAGCGAGGGGCGAGGAGGGAGGGGTGGGGGTGCTGTAAGGCGTGAGGGCTGACAGAGTGGATGCAAAGGTAATTACAGTGGCTGGCTATCTGTTGGGGTGAGTGCGGGGAGGGAGCAGGCTAGCAGGGAGCCTGGGGGCCGTGGGGGAGATGAGCCCCGTGTCTTATGGGAGCCCACCCTACACACACGCACCACCCTGCACCGCCTGCCCTCCCACTGGGCCCTACGCCATAACAATGAGGGAGACGACAGACAGGGGCCCCAGCGATTTATGGCGTGCTGTGGACGGCCTCCGAGGTGTTTTATGGAGGGGCCGGCAGGGCCTGTTTAGGAGGCGCGCCGCGCTCCGCCCTGACCACGGGTATCGATCGCCGCGTGATGGCCGCGGCATGGCGGACCAGTTAAAGCCCCGCGCCAGCCCTCTCCGGGAGATGAAAATGAGGCCTCTGTGTGTAATGATCTGTGTACGGGCCAAGAGAGAGAACGGGAGAGAGAGGTAAACAGAGAGAGGGAGAGGGAGGGAGAGGGAGAGAGAGAGAGAGAGAGAGAGAGAGAGAGAGAAGAGGAATTAAATCATCCCCGGCGCGGGGTTCAGGAGCGGCACCGCAGCCAGCCATGCTTGGCCACTTAATGTGGGATCTGTTTTGGAGAGGAAAATTAAAATGAGGAAGCGAGAGAGAGAGAGAGAGAGATGGCCGGAGGTAGTGAGGGGGGGCAGAGATAAATGGCTGGACGTGGAGGAGGAGGTAAATGAGAGCGGGGAGCTCCCTAATGGCGCGGGACTGACGGCGGGCGTCCACGCCTTGGATCACGGCCGCTCCGGCAGAGGAGCAGAGGCGTTCCCCCTGCCAGGCCAGACCTCTCCGAGCCCCGCGCCGGCCACGCTTTGACGCTAATTGCCAGAGAATGACGGTGCATAGCAAGCAGGGAGGAGAGGGCATGGGCTGTAATGGTGGGGAAAAAGCCCAGTGATGAAGCATTTATCTGTCTGGGGGGCAGAGAGCGGAGCTAGGCGGACCACCAGGAGCCTGGAGCCGTGGGCCGTGCAGACTAACGGCGGCCTAATGTCTGAGACTGAGGGATGCACCGCACCCTGTGTGTGGCTGGACTGTGGCGGGGTAGAGGCACGCTGCACACAGGGGTAACACCTCAACATGAACACATAGCTCCACCACCATTAGGGTAGGGAAGGTGAGCTGGGGAAAGGACTTCCCACACACACACACACACACACACACACACACACACACACACACACACACACACACACACACACACACACACACACACACACACACACACACACACACACACACACTTACTCTATGAACCCACTGCAGCCCTGCTCACCAGACCTCTTTTAAAGAAAAATAAAGATTAAAGAAGAATTAAGTAAAGACTTTACCACATATGCAAACACACACTCACACTCACACTCACACTCGCCCTCGCCCTCGCCCTCTGAACCCACTGCAGCCCTGCTCACCAGACCTCTTTTCCACATATGCACACACACACACTCACCCCTGACATCATTAAGATGTTTGCCGGGGAAATTAATTGAAAGACAGATTAAAAATAAATTAAGAGAAATGTGTGGGCGAATGCCTAGGCACACTTCATAAATCACCCACGGCGCAGCCAGGAGCCGGCCGGCCGTAATTAACTGCAGCCTATTTATTCTATCCTGACGGTACAAATTAGAATTCAGACACACAGATTATATTAGAGCTGTCTGCCATGCGGAACTGCAGCAGGATGTGCAGACTATTTCAAGGATACAAACAGAGTTAGAGAGAGAGAGGGAGAGAGGGAGGGAGAGAGAGAGAGAAAGAGAGAGAAAGAGGCAGAAAGAAAACGCTGAAAAGAAGACGCCGCCTGACGGCACACAAAGCACGGCGACACCGTTCGTCCGTCCGGTGAAGAACCCGTGAGCTGGAGCAGCGACTCAGACAATGACCGGCCCCGTCGTCAGCGGAGCGCTCCACTGGAACAACACATGGCTGCAGGTGAACATCGCGCCGTACAGCCCTGGAGACGAGGGGAAGGGCTTGGCCACTCGGGCGCTATGTGTGTCTACGGCGTGGTAAGGCATAGAGGCGGAGGATGACATGGCGCTAAGTCAGTGAGTCTGGGGCGGGCACGGCCACACACTGCCTCCTCGTGGGCATACGGCCCAGCCTGGCTCTGAGCCACGCGGGCTCTGCTCTGCCACCCTGGCCCTCTGCACGGCCCCCCTGCCCTCCACCAGAACCACCCCCTCTGGCCCTTTGTCCCACGCCAGAGCACGGGAACCACGCCTCCAACCAAGTAATGAAACGCAACCGTTACCGCTGCCAGGAGCAAATAATAACACACTCGCACATCACATGGAACATTGTGGTCTTCCAACACGGAGCGGTTACGAATTTGAATTGGTTCATTTCCTTTTTGTTTTCTTTGTATTTTCTGCAGTCATTGTGGAGCAGGTAAATGATTTCGTGACGATCCGTCGTCGTAGTTAGTTTTTGTTTATATCGTTATTCAGAATGTGTTTAAACCTCAGGGCAATAAAGAGAATGGTTGGATATGAGAGCTGCGGCCTGGTGTGTAGGTGCCTGTGTGATGAGGGGGATTATCTATTCAAAGGTCCCTGTCTCAGCCCTGAGGACGGCCTCTCCACGGGAGCTTGGGGGACGGAGAGCGGAGCCCCAGGCCAGCACACAAATACCTCCCGACATCAACACCCTGTCACCACCGAGCGCCAGACAACGGTCCTCCGATAGCATAACCACTGCACACCCAACACAATTACTTTTTACTCAGACGTCAGATTGGACCGGCTCTCAGCTGAAGAGAAAATAATTGATCGTTTTTGCAGTTAACGTCAGACCTGCTTTGTCGTGAATGTGCGGTATGGATTGCTGCCTTTAGTCCTATAGCTATATATAGCATAGAGCTGTTTCCTGTCTTTATGCGTCCAGAACGGCAGTCACACATTATGCATGGCGACTACCTGATTCATTAAGTAACCGAGGAAGACAATACTTCCTATGCTGATCAAATAAAACGTGGCCGGTGCCTCCCCTAGCTCCCTCCAATCAAGACAGAACTCAACGCACACCATGGAGCTCGTCTCGAAAATGTAGTAAGTGCACCATGAATACACGTCCGTCCCTGCCTTCTCCAATAACAAGAAGGCTAAGATGGGTATGTAAAATGGAACGAGACGTCTATCCGCTTTCTAAAGGAGGGCCGGATAAAGGGACTTCAGTGTCATGAGGAGAGCGTCTACCTAATGGATGCACCGGGAGGAACCTATAGGCTCTGACTAACGTGGAGCAGACAGCCCACAGAGCCACGGGCAGGGGCACCGCTCCATTAGAAAACCTCTAGAAAGGTACTCTGAGTGGGTTCGCGAGGAGCGGGACGCATTTTGCGCGCACGGATGCATGCAGAAGCACAAAGCGTGCGCGTAAACACACGCACGCACGCACACAAACTCCAAAACAAACAGTGAACGACCGAGGCGCGTCTAAGATGGTGTCCCCGTGAAAGGCTGGCTGTGGCTTCTCTCTGTGGCTTTTCTCTCCGTTCCCCTCTTTCTTTGTGGTGCATTAAGTCAGCCTTTTGAGGAGAGATATCAAACCCACATAGCTGAGCTAATCAATGACCAACAACAAAAAAAAAGAAGCAGGCACAGTCCACCAAAAGCTTCTATGCTACGATTTACTTCAGAGGGAACTCTATTTTCAATTTTGTCCGTCCTTTTTTCTCCCCGCTGTGCGCTGGCCTCACAGAGGCAGTGACGCCACAAGGCTCCCAGAGCACAAGATGTTTGAAATCCCACTGTTTTATGGGATTAGATCTACTTCCCTCTCCGAGTAGAATGACGATTTGAGGCGTCCCTCGACCGTGTTTGTTTGTAGCGTATTTCTTTTTTTTTTGGCATGACATCTGTCACACTGGGGCGGCGAGGGGGAGCGGGTCTGGAGGGGCGGGGGGTGCTAGAGGACCGCGGCGGGGGCCGCCATGGTGAAAGGCAGCGAGGCAGCCTGAAACCACAGCTGATATGGAGACCCTACCATCATCACCACAGTCCACTCCTCCGCTCCCTGACGGCTGTCTCCATCACTCCCAGCCTGCCCGGCTCACAGACACACAGCCACTACCCCTTTTGTGAAGGTGGGTCTGGTGACTGGCTAGAGTCCGACACTACAGCCCCATGTGGAAGGGTAAGCTTGGGTTTGCCAGCCTTCAGCGAGGAGGAGAGGGGAGCAGAGTGCCTACACAGCAGTCATGTTTGAAACACACATTCTCTCTCCCCCCCCCCTGTTTTTGGAGCACTGGGAGCACCGGTAAATCACTGGTCGACAAAATAAATATACACTTATTACATTCTGCACACTGCATATATTCACCTCCTTAACATATTGCACGGGCTCGGTACAAATGCGCACCGCTGCACCCGGGCGGGGAGAAAAAAAAAGAGACGGCGCCATGAAAAATGACAGCGTGGAGGGGGGAACTGCGGAACCCGGGAAATATAGTGCGGCGCGGCGGAGGAGAAATAATCATACCTCGGAGTAGAGGGGAGGGGGGCAGGGGGGGGAGGGGGGAACGAGATGAGCAGCCCTGCACCTCCACCCCACAGACACGGAGCTCCACTACATCGCTCCCTGACAACACGCCGCTGCCGCCTCCACCTTTCCCTGGGCCCCGGCCCGGAGACACCCGCCGGCCGCCATATTCCCAGGAGGAGCCCACGCCAGCCGTACCTATCTCCGGTAAAAAGGAGAGAGACGCGGAGGCGACCGTGTCGGCTAATATACAGTGAGAGGGGGATCGGAGCGCTGTCGAGCCAACGCAGGAGAGTGCTTGTCAATAGTTCCATCTTGAACTTGTGGCACCAAACACACTGTTTGAAACTACTACAGACAAAGCAAATTACACTCCTCAACAGCCGTGAGATGACAGTGATCTGACGACTACCTTCCCGCTCCCTCCACTTCCGACCAGGAGAGGAAATAAAGAGAGACGCTCCTTGCAGTCCCTGGCGTGGCCATTAGGTGTCTCTCTTTCACTGTGCATGGCCCTAACTCCCTCCCTCTCCCCGGCCGGGGGCCCCTCCCCATAATATATACACTATCATTTGAAAATGGCAGCTTTTTGAAAATTCACCTTGATTATCAGACATTAAAAGTGACTTCTCTGGCGCTGAGTGTCTGGCTAGGGGGACGGCTGCAGACAGTAGAACAATGCAGCGGGCTTGGTATTAGCGCCTCGCCGGGCTGTGCAGCCCGAGAACAGAAGCCGGCCCTTTGTTCTCTCCCACATCCAATTATTTTGAACGCGTGCCTCTTTTCACAACAACAAGAGAGAATTTAATTTTAATGCACTTTGGAAGGAGGGAGATAAAGAGAGAGAGAGAGAGAGAGAGAGAGAGAGAGAGAGAGAGAGAGAGAGAAAGAGAGAGAGAGAGAGGGAGGGAGAGAGAAAGAAAGAGAGCGCCAGGGATAAAAACCTCTACAGTATTCTTTAAACAGCGCAAGGCAGAAGCAGTGAGTTAAGTATACACAGAGACGTCCCCGTATGGGGTATAGACAGAGGACGAGGAAAACAACAATGCCTTTGACGCCGGCAAACAGCAGCCGGCAGCGCGACGCGCCGACTAAATGTAAATCTGCATGCACGTCTCTCCACCTGCCTCCCCAAAGCCCTTGTACACCACTGGCTTTTTACATGGAGCCCCGACCTTAGGCGCTGTGAATCACACGACTCCCTTCTTTACGGCACACTTAGTTCTTCATCAACGGGGCGCACGGCCACAATGTGCATGTACACAGCCATGAGAGAGCCCACTGTAAAAAGAATAGCTGGGATTCCTGATCAAGCAGTTGAAAAGGAATAAAAGACTCGGCGCTCCTCCGCTAGTAGGTATGCGGCCAAATATTTGTCTAATTGGACGAGCACTTTATCTTGCTGTCAGGGAGGCAGTAAAAAGTGCCGTTGTTCCGACAAGGAGAGCAGCTCTCCTCCATGGCTGGCCCCTTTATTAGGACTGGACGGGGGCTCTGATATATGCTGCCCGCTCGCAGCTTTCATTAGCAGCACACACACACACACACACACACACACACACACACACACACACACACACACACACACACACACACACACACACACACACACACACACACACACACACACACACACACTAGGGTAAATTCATGCTGTTGTTTTAAACCCGGACCCCAATAAACTAATGATACATTTTTGAATCTACTAGCACTGTTGATAAATAAAATATATATATACGGAACAGAACTACCAACACTGACAGCAACACATCTTAAACAATGACATTCACCAAAGACCACAATTGTAAAACTAACCAGCCTAACTAGCCTACCTGCTAATTTAAGGGACTAGTTCTGAACAGAAAAGCAGCCAGTTACAGTCTTTGGACAATGTCTCAGCACTCCGTATCAGCCTCACACATGCCATAAAACAGCACACGCACGCACGCATGCACGCACGCACGCACACACACACAGACGCAGAACGCGCACAGGGAACAAGGGGAAATTGTTGAGAACTGGGCAGAGCTGGGAAATGCAGCGTTCACGGCTGGGCTGCTGCCATCTTGGGCTGTGCCATGGTAATTTTCTCTGCAGTATGAAATGATTGTTTTCTATCCTTATCTGGGCCCGCGTGAAGCGACTGCATAAAGAGGACAGAGTGAAAAAGACGCCGCCACGGCTAAGAAAATGGCATTTTGAAAATAGGCACCAAAAACACCAGGCATAAATATTCACAAACAAGTACAGATAAGCCGTAGGACGCATACATGTGTGCAAAGTAATCACATACAATACAAATACAAATACAAAACACACACACACACACACACACACACACACACACACACACACACACACACACACACACACACACACACACACACACACACACACACACACACACACACACACACACGTAATGAAATGGCGGTCCTGGTGCAGGGAACTAACTGCCGGTATGCGAGGGGCTTGCACTGCCAGCAGCTACAACCAATTGTATGAAATGAGAGGGCAGAACACAGCCTGTTTATGGTTCTCCCTGTCCTCCTCTCAATCAAACCTTTAAATAGCAATCATTTGCCCTGCGCCCGGACGGAGAGAGGAGAGCAGGGCGCTGACAGCAGGCGGGCCCCGGACACCCAGACTGTGGGGGCTGGTTAGGCGAGGGTGGGGGGTATTTCTGCTCCGACCGTACCCAATTATGTACACCTGGAGCCGGTTGTCTAACTAAAGCCCCCGGATGGCCACACTGAGGTGGGGGCCTGATGGACCCAGTAATGTCTGCAGCACAGGACCAGCACAGACCAGACATGGAGTATGCAGCACATTATGAGCCCTGTTTGCCTCCTGATGCATGCTGCCCTGTCAGGGAACGCAGTGTCACACTCTGCCTCCACTGTGTCTACAAACAGTTGTGGCAACAAGATGTTACATGCCTAAAAACCCTCCTAAAGTAGCAAACAGCAACGGCAGGTTAAACGTAGGGAAGACAAGCTGTCATCTATGTGTGTGTAGGTGAGTGCAGGGAGACTCTGTGGCTCCAGCCTGGTACCTGCTGACTGACACAGCCATGCTGACCTCTCACAGTGGCCAGCTCCGCCTGCAGCTGCTGGCCGTGCTCCTCTGCCTGGACAAACAGAGCGACAGAGAGAGGGAGAAGGAGGGAGAGACAGAAAAAGGGAGAGAGAAAAAAATAAAAAGTTAGTTGAGCTTTAAACAAATCCAACGACTCAAACAGACGGAGAGAAATGAACTAAAGGAGAGAGAAAGGGTTAGATGAACTTTGGACTATTCCAACCACTCAAACCCTCTTCATGATAGAACAGCTCCAACATTACACATTGGCTCTTACATGTTCCTGTGCTCTGAGGCATGCACACAGAGCAGGAGTCTTTTCACAACTACATTTCAATGCTAAATACAGTCCTGCACGGAATGGCACGTCGTTTCCGTACGTTCTTGGACAGAGGGATTTCTCAGACGGCCATGTGATGGGCTGTTTCAGAGGTGATCACCTCTTTCTCCTACCTCCTTCCCTCCTTTTCCCCCGCCCTCGCTCCCATTCTCTTCCTGCGCCCTCCCTCCTTCCCTGTGCCAGCAGTAATCTGCGGCTGAGCCAGCGCGGCTGGGATTAGGCAGCGGGCTGGAGATAGAGGAAGGATGCCTTGGTCAATAAGGCAGGGAGTGGCCACGCGGCTACTGCTCCGGAGACAAAGTCAACAAAGGTGACACGGAGAGGGGGGGGCGGGCCAACGGGAAAAGGAAAAGTCCATTAGGCTCATACACGTGAGCAGAAAGTGTATTATATACACCTACGACCCCCCGACAACATGCAATTTCCTCCCTGACAAACCCCCCTGGTGGAGGGGAATAATGCGGCGTGGCGGCTGCTTCATTTCCATGGGCAGAGCTGGATTAGTGTCCTGGGGAGCCGTAATGGATGCCTGGGCCAAGGGGGGCCAGCCAGCGCCGGACGTACAAACACACCTCTAAAGGTTACAAGACAATGCCAGGAAATTATGTGTGTGTGTGTGTGTGTGTGTGTGTGTGTGTGTGTGCGCCAGTAAGGTAAGGGGGTTGCTAGGCGGCGGAAGGGAAGCGAAATAAAAGGACCTGCTCGTTTGGCGGGTGGCCGGCCGGAGAGGCCACCGTGTCTGGCGGCGCGGGTGTGGAGGGGCCCCGAGCGGTGGGAGGCTATTGAGCGGCGCTCTGAGTGCCGCCAAACAAACCGCCGGCTCGGCCATCATGTCAGCCCGGCCGCCGCCGCCGCCGCCGCAATCAGGTGTAAGTAGAGCCGGGTGCAGAGCACAGAGCCCCGCCGGGAGCCCAGATCCACGTTCTAAAGGACGTGGCAGCGGAGCAAGTGGGGCCACTTAGGCACACAAATCCAGCCACTTAGCCTCCGCGGCGCGCCAGAGCAGCTGCTCGCTAAATAGCCGGCCCCGGTCCATTCGGAGGACGGGGATCACGCTGTTCGCAAGGTTACTCTTGCTATCTGATCTACATCTGGGCTGGCGCTGGTACGAGGGGAAAATACGACTCCCAGGGGCAGATCTCTGTCACTGTTAGGCACAACAGTTTTCTGTCTACAAAATAAATACATTTAGAGCAGAGCATTGTTAAATCAAAATAGTTTTTTGTTGACATTTGTTTTTCACTGGACTACTTTCACCTGCAATCTAACATCTTATTATCTCAAAGTGTCTAGGTTTGCTGAGCCACTTATGATCTACAAAGGAACAAGAGGCGGGTCTTCTGAATACCTCTAAGTGGAACATGGAGGACAGGGACTGAGTCCTCATGCGGTGACTGTCTGGTGTGCTTATTCAAAGAGCTTGCAGCCAAGTGGACGTCTCACCCTCTTCTTCGCGGCCTGTGCCCGCTCCTGTGCCTCTGCGAGCTGGTCACGGCTCAGGGCTAGCTGGCCCTCCAGCTCCACGCATCTCCTCTCAGCCTGGGCGCTCTCCGCGCCTGCTCGCTCCCGCGCCGCGCTGTGCAGGGAGCACGCCTCTGCTGTCAGCCGCTCCACCTGCAGGGGAAGACACACACGATCACACACACACACACACACACACACACACACACACACACACACACACACACACACACACACACACACACACACACACACACACACACACACACACACACACACACACACACACACACACACACACACACACACAGTCTTGAGTTTCCAGAGACCAGTGGAGAAGGCCCATCGTATTGTGACTCTGCACTACAACACTGGAGGGGAAGCCTTGGCAATCAGGATTGGATAAGGCTCTCATTTCCTCCTGCCATTAATTCCCAATCCCATACATGGTGCTCCGGGCTCCTACGGCCACGGCTGGGTCTGACAGCTCCAAACGCCCCAGGAACACATCCATTTCCCTACTGTTCAAAACTTTCTACCTGGGTTAATGGAGAAAGACTTCAACTGGACAAGGGCCAAGACTTAAACAACTGGAGGGAGACACACACACACACACACACACACACACACACACACACACACACACACGCACACATAAATACTCACATCCATTAAGAGGATCATACCCTCCGACCACAGCACAGACACATATAGATGATAACAGAACACAGTGTTCTTGCTGTAGCAGGACAAAATGAATGATTCACCCAGTGAGGTAACACAAAGCGACTACAAAAAGGATTGGATGGTGGGTGAAGGAGAGTCCACCGTGCTGTAACGGAGGCTGATCTTAAGCTGGCGTGGGAGGAGGGAATCAGAAGGCGCACCAACACTGACCTCTGCCTCCCGCTCGCGCCTGGATAAGAGCAGGGTCTCCTTCTCTGCCTCCAGCTGCAGTACACTCCCTCGGACCTCAGCCAGCTGACCAGCAGAAACACAACAATGTGAACAATCTTAACAAAGCACGAGAGAAAGAGAGAGAGAGCGAGAGACAGAGAGAGAGACAAAGACAGAGAGATCCACTTCATCCTACACTGCATCCATTTCTTAAAATTGAAGACACACGTAATTAATTTAAAAACCCAAAAGAAAGGAATGTTCAATTACTATATAGTGTATCATTTTTTATTATTTAACACATGGAATATTGAATTTTATACGGAACTACTTGCAAAAATGGTTATTTCAGTTATTGTTTTGTGGTTATTCATCTTTGAATGTCACTTTTGCAGTACTTACTGCATGTGATTTCATGCCAATAAAGCGTGGTGGAATTGAACTGAGAGAGTGGAGGAGAGACAGGATGGCAGACGGAGCAGTCACTCATCTTTGGTACAACACCACGACCCACAGAACACGTCAGCCATGCTACCAGTGTGACTACGATGCAACAGGGTAAACAGCTTGGCTCTCACAGAACACGTCAGCCATGCTACCAGTGTGGCTACGCTGCAACAGGATAAACAGATTGGCTCCCACAGAACACGTCAGCCATGCTACCAGTGTGGCTACGTTGCAACAGGATAAACAGCTTGGCTCCCACAGAACACGTCAGCCATGCTACCAGTGTGGCTACGCTGCAACAGGATAAACAGATTGGCTCCCACAGAACACGTCAGCCATGCTACCAGTGTGGCTACGCTGCAACAGGATAAACAGCTTGGCTCCCACAGAACACGTCAGCCATGCTACCAGTGTGGCTACGTTGCAACAGGATAAACAGATTGGCTCCCACAGAACACGTCAGCCATGCTACCAGTGTGGCTACGCTGCAAACAGGATAAACAGCTCATGAAAGGACATGCCAATGTGCTGGATGAAGCGCTTTATTCTACAATGTATTCTTTATTCTACGCAACCATTCTCTTTCCCAAGGAGGAGTACAATCGTTTGACAGTGGAACCTCTTCAATGTCGGCTAGCACAGCGCATCCAGCGCTTTGTGATTAAACCAGAAAATGTACGCTGTTTCAGTCGTGCAATTATTGAGCACAAGAGTGGAGAACTAATGACTAATGTCCTTCAGAAGCGATGGGAAACGTGTGAACATGGGTGAGACGGCGGGGATAGTGATGACGTCAGGACTGAATTACTCGGAATCTTATACACACACAAGCACAAACACACACACCAAGGTTCAGAGAGAACATTGGGTCATTGGTGAAAGGGTGCTGACAGCATTTTGGAGGATGTCCAGAATGACATCTGAATTAAGTGTCAGCCCAATTCAATGTAGAGTACATTAAAATGGCTGTGTGTGTAAGTTGATGGATAAAGGATGAGTTAGGAAAAAGGCGTTAACAGAGGTGAAAGAGAATGAGAAAACACGAGAGCGGGAGTGAGCAGGGCAGGGGCAGAGAAAAACGGTGAGAGAGAGCAGGGCAGGGGCAGAGAAAATGGTGAGAGAGAGAGAGAGCACTCTGGCCGCTGCGGTACATAAGAGATACTGCACAAACGTGTCTGGTGGATTCCACCTCTACAAGTAGCAGTACAGATCATCGCTGTAGATCCTTCTTGCCCAGGGGAGGGCATCTGCCCAGAGGCATAGCAACAGGTGACACAGCCACTAACAAGCTGCAGTGGCACTGCATCTGATTGGCCAATAGTTCTGATCTATGTGATGTGGCTGGTAGCAGCTGCATTCTGAAGAGGTCTGATATGGCGCAGGTCCTAATCATGACAGGTATAAGAATACCAGTTTCTACATCAATTTGCCCTATTATATGTTCCATTAAATCAACCTGCTTGTTAACATTCAGTTTAATCTGATAATGTGTTTCTTTGTATTTTAATAGCTATAGTATGCCTTTTGTAATTAATTGTCAGTACATTACCAGGTATAAGAACTACCTGGGGAAGAAGTAAGCTTTTACATAACACTTCCTGTAACATACCGTTGAGCTGTCCTTTGTGCATGTGATTTTAGTCGACATTTAATGAATATGAATAGTACGTTGATGTTTTAAAGCTACTAGAAGCAGTTTCCTATAGTAGGTGATTTTGGCGGCCCCTACCGTTTGCTTGGTGTAATTATTTTCCCTAACCGTCGCAAAGAAGACATGCAAGATGCCTGCGGTCACTGCATAAAGCTAGCGCGATCAATGACTATACTCCAAGTACTCTTCCTGATTTAGTGACGCACTTCCTTGTGCCATAAAGACATTTTTCAGTTTCGCGGGAGATCGTGCCCGGTGGTACAGACAAAAGAAGTGTTAAATAATGAGAACCGCAATTTTTTCATTCTCCCTCACACATTACAATGTGCTATCAGAAGAAATTTACTGATACTACGCTAATATAAAAAGTTGCCTATAAATGCTTTAAGAGACATTAACTGTTGAATGAGTATGTTTATACTTAAGTATCAACACTATAATACACTGTAGAAAAAGGCAGTAAGTAGAAAGGACATGCCAGCTGAAGCAGACTAAACTGAACTAAAACTGAACTGCGGTGGAGTCTGGGTTGCTCGTCCATAATGGTGCTGCACAGAGATACTCTGGCCCTGCTGGTGTCTATATACTGTGGGCCGGTACCACCGGGGGAAACGGCCTATGGAGAAACAAAGAAACGCTCCTGTTTGCAACAAGGTGGGCCGTAGCTAGCAGGCTGAGTGGCAGGCCTACCTACCTGAGTGCTGAGCTGCTGGGCCTGCTGGCTGTGGAGCTCCAGCTCCCTGTGCAGCTGCTGGATCTTCCCCTGTCCCCGCTGAAGCTCCAGCTGGCTCTCCTGCAGCTCCGTCTGCAGCCCCGAGATCCTCTGCTCCTGGGCGTCCAGCTAGCAGGAGAGGCAGGGCAGCAAGAGGAGAAAAATCAATCCGACACAAAGAGCCTATCCCTCGCCTGTATGCCTGCAATCCAGCCCCGAGCAGCCTGTCTGCCAGCTACCCTGGCTGGCTGTGGATGTGAGACTGGGACAGACTGTGGTACTGTTAGACCAATGTCACAACAATAGTTTACACAATCAGGACCTCATCCACTCAACAGCAGCCCACCCTGCCTGTCTGTTGTTATCATGAAAACATTGGAGAAAATACATAATTGGGGAATACAAAAATAACAGAGAAAACCAATCCACTCTACAGTAGGCACACATGAAATATTCGCCGTTCGCACATTGTTTGAACCAAGACGCATTGGTTATTTCAGACAATAGCAACGGGTCAATAACAGGTCAATAATGGGTCAATCAAGACTCGAGAATTCACCATAAAACTAATCTAAATATCCGATTACTATTAATCACAATAGATTTGATTGCACGGACATTAGCCGAGCAAAAAGCGGCGACATTTCTTGAAAACACATGATACAGCTAATGTATAAAAACTAACCTCAAACAAAAAAAAAAAAACAGTGGATCTAAGGATAATCAGAACTTCAGAAAAATCTGAAAAATATTGAGCAAAAGACAAAACATAACAATGTAAAAATGCAACCCTAACTCAACTGTTCTACAGTAAACATTTGTTAAGACTACTGTAGACAAGAGACTGACACCTAGAGCTGTCTGAACAGAAGCTCACCATCATAAACAATCTGCTAATTACCTGCTAAATGATATCAGGGAGAGAGAGAGAGGGAGAGGAGGAGAGGAGGGAGCTAGGCAGAAGGGAAGGGAGGAGAGCAGCCGATAGCAAAGGAGAAAAGAGAGAGAGGAGAGAGAAGGACAAACAGACGAGACAGACCCAGTGGCTGATCCAGATGGAGAGGACAGAGGCTGTAGTCCTTTTGTGTCTGAAGCCACCAAAAGAAAAACAGACAAGATGGAGGCCTAGGCAGGTCCCTGGACCCACCATTAATCAACCATCTGCATACGGGCCGGCAAATAATCCTCCCATCCACCAACACCCGGACAAAAGCGCAGCTTTTTCCCATTTCTCTCCTAGAAAGCCTGCCTGCCACCTCCACGTGCGATATTCCACTTAGTCTAACGAAGAGTCTGTTGATAATTCCTGGGTTGCACAGGCACCGTTTTCACGCAATTTGCCAAAAAACCCTAGCTCATCCTTGGGCTCTCTCATTCTGTGTGCGATCCACACTGATAACCCAGGTCTTGCTTTCTTTCCCTCACAATCGCTCCCTCTCTCTCTATTCTCCCCTCCTAAACTGATCAATACTTCATTTAAATCATGACATTAGCACAGTACAACTGGAGAGAAATAAAGAGCGCCCCATACAAATGTCCTGCGTATGTTAAGCGACCGCCAGTATGCATGTTATATTTTTGGGTAAGTTTAAATATTCCCAAAAAACAAAATGAGGAAAAACAAAAGACAGAAACGTATGCAAGTGTGCGGGGGCTGCACCAATGTCTTGAGCTGCAGTGCCTCTCGCTGATCAATAGCTCATTTAAATCAGGACTAGGGGTGAGCTATCCCAATATCTGCTCTCATCAGAGAAAGGCAAACATGCTCCGCCAATTATCATCGCAAATGATCATAGCCGAGGGGTCGCCCGTTAAGATGCTGATGGAGGCATATTTCATATTTATTCAGCAGATTTTTTATTTATTTTTACATTAGCGCCTAAGAGCATAATTGCGTAATATATATGCACTCGCACGCATTTATCTCTTCACCTAATTCACAATGAGCATAATCAATAGTGCCCTCTTCACATGCCGTGCTCGCCACGCATACACTCCTGCATGGGATCATATAATAATAAGCTGTCGAGCAGAGAGAGAGGGAAAAAGAAAAAGGAAAGCCAAAAGGAGCCCGGTTCATTTCCCTGCCGCTCATTGGAATAGCGGGGCCGGCGTTGAGGAGTTGACTGGCTAATCTTCCTGCTCGTCATTAATCCTGGATATTTACCTGTGCAGCCTGGGAGTCGCGGGCCTGGAGGGAGAGCAGCACGTCTCGCCGGAGCTTCCCCACCGCCTCGTCCCGACGGGATAACTGGGGACAAAGACGACGCCGCCGACGAGCGGGCCAGGGTGTTTCCCATCCCCACGCAAACACCCGGGGGGGTCCGGACGGCGAGGAGGGGAGGCAGCAGAGGAAGAAAGGGGCAGAGTGTGAACCCAACAGGACGCGGGGGTGGTAGGACGGGTGAGAAGAAGAAGAGGAAGAGAAAAAAAGCCCAAGCCAAATCCCTGTCACTCTGGGAACATGCACTTCCATAGAGCTGCGGCGCCAATGTCAACCAATGAGCAATTAGGTAGACAAGACTAAAGTTATTGATCGGCGGGGGTTCAGACACTCTCTATTGTTTTCCCAGGGCTAGCCAGCCCGCCCGAGCTGGTGTGGCGGGGCGGCTGCAGCTGCAGTTTGGGACGGAGGAGATGAGGGGAGGGAGGAAGGAAGGAAGGAAGGAAGGGAGGGCAGGCTAGGTCCCTCTCTCCCCAGGCCTCTGGCTCGGAGTTGTAGAAGCAGCCATTACCATTTAGGCTGCTATCGATCCCTCAGGGCTAAATCAGCCAGGACCCCATGCAGTCACACCCAGCAGTGCACACAATCACAGGGACACGCCGCAGCATGCAAACACACCATCAGGGAGCCAACACACAACTAATGCCGCTGATGATTTATCAATGTTTCACTGTCTTGCTTCCAATCAGAAGATCTAGAAGACGAAATCATGTATCAGCCCACATCTGGGCGTGATTGTATTATTGAACTCAAACATAATCAAAGCGGCCCTCTGCGGCCTAGCAACTGACCTATTGGTGTTGATTGGTGTAATTAGTACAAAGAGAAATGCATGCTGGGGTGTGGGACGTGATTGTTGATCAGACAGATGATGATGATGATGATGATGGGGGTATGCATACCTCAGCCAGGAGCACCTGTCTGCCTCTGTCTGCCGCGAGGTGGACCCCTGGACTGGACACTTCCTGGACAACAACACAGTAACAGTTAGCTTGAACCACAGACCTACCCTCTTTGCCTCGTGAGCCCGGGCTATTGAACCAGAGACCTACCCTTTGCCTGGTGAGCCCGGGCTATGGAACGCAGAGCAGCTTGGTAAAGATAAAGTTACACTACACATTAGTGTTGGCGTAGCCTAGTTCAGTAACACCAAAAGCCTTTAACCCCGTGTACAAGAGCATCAACCAAAGCCCCAGTCTCTTACTGTATGCAGTCAATTATATCCTCACCTTCACCGTTGAAGGATATCAGTGCAGTGCACAGTCCCTCGGTCACTGCCGTCTGTAACCAGTGAATTAGGAAGGTGAAGAAAGCCCATTAGGACCTCTCTCAGGGAAACGAGAGTATTTGCCTGGCCTTGGTCAGTAATGCATGACCATCTATCCCCGCAAACCAAGCGGTCAACACCTGTTTAGATGTATGAGTCTCATGTGCCGGATGCATAGTGATGCAGGGAAGGGAGAGAGGCTGTGTGTGTGTGTTTTTTTTTTTATCAGCGCTTTTATTCATGGATCCGTTGGCCTGTTTGAAAATCAATTCTGATATTTCCAAAGAGAGCGACGTGGTAATGAAAGGATGGATAATGAAAAACTAGCCCTCTCTGGGGTGATTGCTCATTCCTCGCTGCTTCAAACGGCTCGCCGTCAGAAGGACACCTTTAATATTCGGACTTTTCACGTCACTCTCCCCGGCTTAAACCCCTAGCAACCGGCATAGCAACCGCACACCGGCTCCAACGTGAAATGCATGGCAAGTTCCTTCCTGCTTTCAGGCAGAGGCGGGGAGGAGGGAATAAAATAAGGGAAAAGAAAAGAAAGAGAGAGAGAGAGAGCTACGGCTGAGAGAGCAGAATGAAAGCGTAGGTGAGAAGCAGGGGAAGAGGAAAACACAAACCAATACTCGTATCAATCATTGCACATGACACATACACACACAGTCCACACACACACACACACACACACACACACACACACGGTGCACAGGAAAACAGTGAGAGAATGATAAACACATGGCTGAGATAGCAAAGGAGTCGATCATGTTAATAAGCTCAACAGAGACGACATTTCAGACAAGAGATACACAGTGAAGACAACATGGCTGCTTTATAACAGCTGCCTCGTGAGGAACAGAATAATGGCCGGCTGTGCATGCTTTTCAATGGTACATGTGTGCGTGTGTCAGTTTGTTTCTGTATCAAAGTGGGGTCACCTTAGAAGACAGAGGGCATTGGGGGAACAGGACCCCACCACACAGACTTCCTGTACCAAGGCTGTGACCTCTAAGTGAGCCTCTTCCATCGGAAACTTCACATCACCCACCCCTCCTCCTCCTCCTCCTCCTCCGCATCTGGTTTCCTAGTGCGGTGTGTTCTGGGCTCTGTGAGGTTGATGGCTTCAGTCAAACTTCATTAAGTTTATAGACGCAGCCGGGCGCTCCCTGGTGGCGCGCTGCACACAGACAGCCCAGGCCTGGACACGGTCGACAGAGACGAGGAGACTCTCTTTTTTACTGTCCCCCTGTTTTTCCTCCACCTTGATCTCTGCCAGTCCACACCCCCACCCTTTATTCCCACCCCGACTTTCCTTCTCAAACTCCTCTTAGCCGCTAACCCCCCCACCCGGCCCCACCCTGGCCTGCTCATCCTGCTCCACATGGTCAGTGATACGTGCAGCAGGGTGCATTTATGAATGCATTCATGGGCAGGTTTCAGCCCAGTGCTCTGCCTGTCTCCAGCAGCTGTCAGGCCTGATTGTGATGCACCTCGACACCCGGTAGACCAGGCTCCAGGCCCTGGGGACCCAGGACTACCACTGCCCACTAACCCTGACCCAGCGAGAGAGACACAGAGGGGGAGAGGGGGGTAAGTAAGACAAAAGGAGAGATACACAAAAAGGAGTGAGAAAGACGTGAAAAAGAATGCAAGAGAGAGAGAGAGAGACATCCTGACAGAAAACCCAGGGGGAGAGCAAGGTCATCTGGAAAGAGACCGGCAGCGAGAAGCAGGGAGGAACAAACCCTCCTCCCTTGCCAAAATAAAAAGGGCATAGTCATTCCACAACACTTCCTATTATCCAAGCGTATTCAACAGAGGCGACCGCTCCAGTTAGCGAGCGCCAGCGGGGGGGGGGGGGGGGGGGGGGGGGGGGTTGCGGAGCGAGCGGGTGGGAACCTTGCGGCACTCAGAGCCAGCCACAGAGCAGGAAGAGGAGGAGTCCCTGGAAAGGTAAGCGGGGTCCTGTCCGGGGAGTATTTATTGCGCGTGGGGGCAGACACACACTGGCCGAGCGGCTCTGAGTAGCTATTAAACAAGTGTGGGGGTGACCTCTGCTTGGGAGCCGCCGTGTCTCTGACAGCCCCGGCTGGCCGGGCCGCCATAAAATGGATTTCTTCAAAGTTCCCGTTGAGGAGAATGAAAATGGAAGGTAATTCCGAGGCAGGGCTGCGTGAGAGAGCAGTGTTTCTATCACACGGCTGGGCTGCCTGACTGCTTCCCCGGTTCCGGCTCTCTCTCTCTCTCCCTCTCTTTCTCCTTCCCTGGGAGGGGAGCAGGAAACCAAGGCACAACAAGCTTTGGCCAAATAGAATTAGGAATGAGTTGTGCCACAAAGTGGTGTTGTGTTCTTTACTTTTCTGCACTGTGAGCTGGAGAGAAGCTAGACTGATCCCGTGTGTGTGTGCGTGTGTGTGTTTCCGTACACACAGCTTATTAAAACAGTACATCCCCTCAGCTCTACCACCAAGACGTCGGCAGCAGCTGCTCTCTGAAGATGGCTGCCTGTTCAATTCATTTCACTGCGGCAGAGACACAATGCGGCCGCACTGCTCTATGTATATTTGAATAAATATCTGAGAGCACGCTCCAAGTCGGAGTCTCTAGCCTTTGATGTGACAGGGGGCTTTGTGTGGCGGAGGGAGGCAGGCGATGGCTCAAAAAGAAGGCCCTGAATCAGCTAGATTGCATGCAATGTTAAGTGCAATTAATGAAGCCAGAAAAAGGGGGATTATGCTGACAGGATTCTTTTTTGAACAACAATGCAGCACCCGCTGCCAATTACACAGCAGCAGGAACTCGACAGTGCTGCTAGGACACACTCTCATTATGCGCGCACACACACACACACACACACACACACACACACACACACACACACACACACACACACACACGAAAGCCTAAAGTTTTATATAAACACGCAACATATCCTCCATAGTTTCAGAGTTGTTTTCTATTTTCAATCTATTGGCCCTAAACTCTCAGGTCATATTATATGGCTGCCACAGTCTCTTTGCTATTGTTTTGGTAATGCCTCTGCATCTAATCACACAGATCTTCCAGTCTTCCACCCCTCACCAGGCTTCAGGTGTCCCCTGTCCCTTCCTTAGCCTGCTACCTCCGCTCGCTGTCTCTCAGCCATCTTGCCTAGGATGGGTTTCTGGGAACGTCATCCCGGGGGCTTTTATCATGTGGAAGCCAGCACCTGTAACTCAATCAGCCCCTCTCTGAACTACCCACCAGGCTTTGAAAGTTCCGCCAGCGTCGCCGCCGCTCAGCCCTAAGCTCCTGACAAGGATCTCAAACTGTCTGCTGTCAGAACCAGAAGCTGTCTGGCATTTCCCGGGACAGCGCTACATCAAATTAGCCCGAGAAATGTTAATTCCGAGAAGCCATTCCCACCCAAAAAGAAAGAAAGAAAGAAAGAAGGGGGTAAAGATAATCACCGCCAAAGACTCCATGTCCTTTGGACTAATCTAATAACGCGTGCGTTTGTTTGCTTTAATCACGTTGAACGATTAAGAGGGCCAAGACGAGGCGGACTCGTGTAGACACAGGGATCACATCATCCCACTGTCATGGCCGCCGTCTGATTTGATTGGTCACAGCGTGGAGGAGCGTCTGGGGATTCTGGTGAGGTGCGCCGGGACGGGGCTGGTCTTTAAAGGGCACGGGGAGGAGGAGGAGGGGGGGGGGGGGGGGGTAGGGTGAGCGAGGCGTCGCTTTAGCTCATAGAGCAGCGTGATTGAACTAGGGCCAGTGGACAACAGGGCTGGTTCCTCCACACCCTCCCTGAGCAGTGACCAGTGACTGACAGAGCTCCTCTCACCGCCGCTGACGTCAGGGCCTGGAGCCTGGGAGGGAGAGTACCTACTGCAGAGCAGACTTTTTATGTTAGCGATAGATGATTTTCCCTATTAAAGTGTGGGGATTGAGAAATAGGACGAAATTATCTAAATATCAGGCATCCTCTGCAGAATTTGCATGATTCTGGCAGCCGTGTTGCTGACTTGCTGTGTGTCAAAGTGTTTTCAGAGGACGTTGCTGCTGCATGACAAGGGGATTTATGATGCATATTTATCTCTGAGGGGACAGTAAAAGGGAGAGATGTCTGCATAAGGAATAGGCCGGGCCAATGAGAACACTTATTTCCCAATCACTGTATTAAATGTGAAGAAACTCATTGGACCCCCCCCCCCCCCCAACCCCCCCTTTAGAGGGAAAAAAATAAAAATAACTCATTCCTTATCAGCGGGTGCCATCACTTGAAAGGAATCAATCAATCGCGTTCCGCTCGGCGCCCAGCTCCTCGTTCCCAAATCCAATCTCTTCCGTGTCATCTCAGCACACATTTATAAGGGGCCCAGCCTCTTGATTATCCCCCCCCCCCCCCATCCACCACAGCGCTGCACGCTCCAATGTATTAAATTAAATGAGGTGTCTGTCCGGGTCACCCCCCCACCCCCCTCTCTCTCCTCCTGCCGCTCCTCCACCCCCTCTTGTGCTGGTAATCAGGGCGAGAGGAGGAGGAGGAGCCCTCCCTCTTCCCTCCCAGCCTGCTTTGTGCCGGTCAGGCTGCATGCATTAGCATTAATCAGGGAGCCGGGAGGGAGGGAGGGAGGGGGCTAGGAAGCTAGGGAGGGAGGCAGGCAGGGAGGGAGGGAGGGGGCAGGGAGGGACGGGAAGCTACGCATGTCGCAAGAAACAAACCCCAGAAAGGAAAAAAAAAGGAGAGAGCCGTCTCCCTGCACACTCCCTCGGCCCCCTCCTCACCTCCAGGCACAAACAAAAGGTAGTGCTCCGTGCTCCGTGCTCCGTCTGTCTGTCTGTCGCCGGCTCTCCCCACTGTAGCGCTGTCTCTGGCCCCGTCTTATCTCCCCCAGACAGGCCAGACAGATGCTCCCGAGGAGAGAACCAGGGTAAATCATAGATGAGCTGCGGGGAGCGGTGCTGCACATAAAAGGCTCACACGTCCTGCAGGGTGCTAACGTCTGTGTTCCTCATCAATTATGGAGGCCTACATAATTACAAACAAGTAGACATGTGCTGATGTGGTTCCTGTGTGTATTGGCAGGGTGGGAGGCGAAGTCGAACACAAGATTAAAAAAAACAAAACGAGTCACGCGTGAAGTGATCAACTCGGTGGTTGAGCCAATTACGCGAGTTGATCTAATTACAAGATTGAAACGTGGCACAATTAGGCCTGTCCTGTCAAAATACCGTTATGTTATGTGCGTGGGTGAGCGTTTGTGTACGTACGATCCCCTCTTCATGTGTTCTTCATGTGCGTTGATGAATGTGTGTGAAGGGGCGTCAAAAAAACTAAAACACAGCGATGCAAAGCATATTGCTGTCGTTTTTCTCTCTCTCCCCTGCCCCTCTGCGATCACGAGTGATAGCCGAGGCAATTACTGGGAAAATCACCGCGTCACTTCATTCAGCTGCTCCCTACCTTTAATTGCTCAATGCGTCCTTTACCGTCGCACTGCTCCCCCTCTACCCCTCTCTGTGGCCCCGTCCACTCCTCCACTCCCTCTCTTTCTGATCTCCTCCTCCCGCACTTCATTTAGTGCCGAGCGGTCCTGCTAATTAAAGCTGAACTTAAGACATAAACCTGGAGATCAAATCCACTTCTCCACACTGTACAGTAAGAAGGTATAAAATAGCACAGCCTATACAGAGAGGAAAAAACACTTCATTCTTCTCCGTCTGTGTTTTGCCTCTGTGCATAAATGTGTTGTTTTGAGTTTGTGTGTGTGTGTGTGTGTGTGTGTGTGTTTGTGTTTGTGTGCAAGTATTTGATATGCTCACTTTTTTCACTTTCAAATGTGGCAAAAACCAGGGCATGCTGTTTGTGGGAAGAAAAATGAGCTGCATCGATCCAAATAAGCCGATCCCCCTAAAACCCAGAGTGCCCTGTGGGAATCCCAAAATACACCCCTCTCGCCGAGCAAAACAAATATCATTAAAGCACTAGCAGCGGTGGAATACAAACAACAGCACATCCTGGAATATCCCAGACAGGCAGATTCACTAGAGACACTCTCACTCCACTCTAGTCCCATGGCTATCTGGGAAGGCATGCATAGTCCTGTAGGCACTGGCCAACCTACCCCTGAATAGGGAACGATGGGAAAAAAACATCTGAAATACTATGCTGCACTGTCCTAAAACATCCCACAATGTCATTACTGCAATAGAACAAAAGATTAAGTACTGATACCATCCCCCCCTTCTACACGAGCAGAAGCATATAAAAAGACGTGCGCACACACACACACACACACACACACACACACACACACACACACACACACACACACACACACACACACACCCATACAGGACGTATCCCGGCCATTATTCAAGGGAGCCCGTCCTCTTGACAGCAGCTCCAGGAGATGCTATTATGAAGCAGCCGAGCCCGGAGCCCCGGCAGCGAAGCACAATAAAAAATCATTTTCTTTAATTAACTTTTATGGCCGGCGAAAAGGACACGCTGACACCTGTCTTTTCCAGTGCTGCAGCCCATGTTTTCTCTTCTATCTATCTTCCACTGTACGCACGCGGCGGGTGGATGTGTGTTTACGTGCGAGGAAAGCCGCGCGGCTACATACGTGCAGACGCGGGCACAGGTGACCTTTGCATTGGGAAAAGCCACTTTGACACGACAGGCGAGGCAAACCAAGCCAGGGCACAAAGGCATGGCCGTTCCAAAGGCCGGGCGACGCTGTGAGGGGAGCCGAGTGGAATCATGGCGGCTCCACGTGACTCAGCCCTCGGCCCTGCTGGCTGCCACCCACACGCCGGGGTCACCGCTCGCTAATAAATGTGTTTTCACAGAATCTAATCATGCTGTTTGCACACCAAGTGCTCCCCACACCTGGCCCTAACCCGGTTATGTCACCCACCACCTACACACACACACACACACACACACACACACACACACACACACACACACACACACACACACACACACACGCACGCGCAAACGCTATAACAAACACACAACAAGCTAGATGGGTGGTGGTGAAGATTGGATTATCTAAAAATAGTCTGTTCTCATCTCAAAAGCCCAGCAGTTGGTCGGAGGCTGCTGAAGCTCTCTTTGAATTGTTTGTAATTACAGTGGATCAATTAGCCGCAGAACTAGCATACCTCAAATGTCCTTTCAGCAGCGGAATAAAAGAGACGTAGCCTACAGCTGGTGCTGCACCTGGTAGCAACATCCACTCATCTTTGCTTAGTTCCATCTCCTCCATCTTGTCTCGGCTGACAGGATAAAAGCAATGCTCTGAAGAGGAGGAAATGAAATCTGGGACGGACCTGAAAGAAATCTATGTTCCACTGGCGCTTGAAGAAGGTCTTATTTAAAGGGAGTGGGCGCTAATCAGCCAGTCAAGACGCTGTTCTTTGGTTCGGGTCTGTCAACGGAGCAGATCAGATCAGTACAACTTTTGAATGGAGGGACAATGCTGTCCAGAACCTCGAGTCAGTCCTGGTTGGAGCAGGTGAAACGACCTCACTGTCAAGCCAGCCACTTTGCATGGCTGATTTCAAACAACTTGGAGAGAGCAAAGGGAACGTCTTTTGATGTGTTTCTGGTGACCTTTTCCCTCGTGGTGTGAGTTCACTGTGTTGAGCCGAGTGGCTGAGGGAGGAGGCCTGCTAGTGCAGGAGCCCTGGTGAGACATGCATCCCGCCAGCAGTGGCTACCTCCCGCTATTGACTGGCCTTATTGATTTTTTGGCAGAGGAGCTGAGCACTTCAAATCACAGCTACCTTTTAATCCAACGGGAAGAATGTGTGCAAAGACGACCCGCAACCCGCGCGCCCTTCAAATCAGCCGCCACCAGCTGGAGTGGCTTAGGGATAAACTGGTCTTCACTGTGGAGTCACCCTGGCAGCCGGTGAGGATGAACGGACTCCCTTCAAGTCCATTTACAGGTGAGAGACCCCCCCCTTCGCCCTCGCCCTCCCCTCCCCTCTCCCAGAGCAAAAAGAGTGGTTAGCCACTGTGAAGGGCTGAGCCTACTTTATTTTAGTTATGGAGGTGCTGCAATGGGCTGGGGCTTCTCCACTGTTGAGTGTCTTCTATTATCTTAAAAGTGACCCAGTCTAACTTTGTTGACCCTTTACAGCGCTCTGCAAACTCCCCTCACCTCGCCGCCACGCTCCCGCCAGTCCCCCATCAAATTTATCACCTTTCGCCGACTGCAAAGTGTCTGGAGTTACAGACACATTTGGCCACACTGGAGACCGTCTCAATGGGTCCCTGCTCCACGCCCGAAAATGAGTAATGGCCGAACGACTTAACTAGGCCTGATCATTATAAGCCTGGTGGGAAGGCATTAAAAGTGTGTCCTTGTGCTGCAGTCCAGGGAAGAGCTGCAGAGGCGTGGGGGGGTCGGGGGGGGGGCTCTGATTGATGGGCAGGGATGAGTGATTAGAGCGGCCAGCGGCACAGTAATATCCTGGGCCTGCTGCAGGGAGCCAACCACGGCGCAGTAAACATTTCACTGCCTCCCAACATGCTTTAGTGCCTTTAAAGGGAGGGAGATGTGCCTTTAATACCAACACCGGCCCACTGCTCATTACCACAGCCCCGTCCCCGCACACACTCACACAGTACCCAAACACACACACACACACACACACACACACACACACACTTAAGACATATATACTCATACGCGCACACATACAAAACACACACTCCACGCTCCAGCCCTGTGGAAATGAATTCTATTGTCACCCGGCGTCAGTTCCCTGGAGACCCGGGGGAGCTGCTCCTCCTCTGGCTCTGTCCATGTGTCTTACGCAGACTGTGCCGGTCTGCCTCCCGCACCTCCAGTTCTGCTGCAGGGCATTTTGGTACAGTGTCCGCTTTATGAATAATAAAACAGTATTGGTTTGCTCGGGACAAAAATGGTTTATGCAAACACACACTGCAAAAAATCGCACAGTCTGCTAAATGGCCCGGATAGTCCATGTAGACTTGGTTACCCTTCCAATATTAGGGCAGCACAGCACACATTATATACCACGCCTAAGAGACTGGAAGCAGATGTAAAGAACAGAAAGGAGGTGCATTTTCTTTCAATGCAATGCAACGAATTGACAGGGCCACAGTTCCAGCTCGGAGATGACAACCGACTCGAGTTCTGTTGAAGGTCCCATTACAGAATAATGCTGCAGCATTTCCACTTCAGACTCATGCATACGTTAAAGTGGGTGCTTGGGTTAGAGCAGCATGATCCATTTACCCCACACCTCTCCAGCGTGATGCAGTACCCCTCTGCTTTCCACACAAATCAACCGCTCGCCATATTAAAAACCCTCAGGAAAGGGGAGGCGACTCCTGTGCACACCCGCCACGCCACAACAGCTCACTGTCCCCGCTCCTAAACAGACAGAGATGAATACAAATACGCATAATAAATATAGCGCGCGACGAACGCCGAGCCATCTATACAAATGAGCACCGGGGGCAGTGGCACCCTGCCAGATGAATGCATGTGGCGCGGACGTGGTGAGCAATGGGCAATGCATCACAGGCGGCGGCGGTGTGTGTGTGTGTCACCGCCTCGTGGCCGGAGCTTACTGGAAAGATTTCTGGAAAGTTTTCTGGAAAGGCGGGGAGGGGGGGGCTGGTGATAAGAGGAGGCCCCCTCTCGATGAGAAATGTGCCCTGGAGAGCAGCAGGAGAAAGTGAAGGGTGCTTCTTTAGCAGAGCCCCCTCTCCTCCCTCTGACACACTGCCGGGCCAGCGCACTCTGCATGGTGCTGCGCCTCAGCCGGCCAGGACAAAACAAATCATGGCAGCATGCGCGCCTCCAGGAGGAATCAGATTACGCAGCTATCTCTACGGCAGTCGTTTGTATCCATTAATCCCATGCATAACGCTGCAGTCAAAACACACACACACACACACACACACACACACACACACACACACACACACACACACACACATCAGGTTACACACTCACTTGCTGCATTCAAAACAGTGCACACCACGCACACACAATACATGCAGGAGCATCCAAATTGTGCATGAATAGTAAGTCCAGTATTTCAAATGGACTTTTAACACAGACTTATAAAAACAGACTCGCTCTATCAAAGAGATGTGAATGTCTTCTCCGAGTCATGTCACTGCCTCCCTACCTCTGCAGCTGAAAAATACAGGGATAAAGAGGGGATACATTGTTACTTAGCATCATTTACATGTTACTGCCAGCACGCACGCACGCACGCACGCACGCACGCACGCACGCACGCACGCACGCACGCACACACACAAAAGGCATGAGCAAGGGCAGTGTGGGATAAGGGGGAGTTGGCAGTGACTGTGCCACAGAACCAAGAGGCGGTAAAGTGGGAAGAGAACAGGCAGGGAAGAGAATGAGCGACAAAGTAAGAAAAAGAGAGAGAGAGAGGGAGCATGCAGGAGAGAAAAGCAGAGGGGAAAAAAAGTGGGACAGAGAGAGGGTTGTGTGTGGAGAAATGAGGTCGTTATGTATATCACCAGCAATTCACACTGGCACACATTCCATCTGAGATCCCATCAGCTGTCAAATTGGGAAAGCGGTGGGGAGGCGAGATGCCAGGCGTCTGAACCAGAGCAGAGTGCGGCGCGCCACTGAGACCTCATCAAAACACAATCACGTCCTCAGCCAGACCAGACAGCCACACACACACACACACACACACACACACACACCCCGTCTCTTCCTCCACTCCCCTTGACTACTCGCACATAAGGACACACACTCGCAGTTACCCAAATCTGCACTGGCACCCAAACACTAGCGTCACACAGGGCTGCACTGCACTCCCATTCTGGTCCCATACCAACAGACCAATCCAAATAAAAGAGAGAGAGAGAGAGAGAGAACGACGTCTATAACTCTCTATAATCACCCCTTTGACAATTAGACCTATAGATTCTCCACTTAAAACACAAACACTGGATCATTTGGTATGTGTGACACAGGCACCAGCACCAAGGCAGCCCTCCGCAACACCAGGCCCAGCCCAGAGCCCCCTCACTCTGGTGTGACGGCGTCATGGACAGCCTCCCTCCCGGGTCAGCACTTCCACAGCTAATCCCCCCAGATAGCCCAAATTGCTGACCACCTGCAAATAATTGCTTGCAGTTGGCTGTGCCAAAGCCACTCTAAGACGGGACAGGTGTTCTCCTCCAGCTCCTCGGGGACCCGACTTCCTTTATTTCTCCTTCCTCTTCCTCCAGGGACTTATCGTGATCTGTTGAGTTGTGCTAAACTAAGAGATTCTCCCTGATAGGTGCTGGTGTCACTGATAAGATTAGGGGGGGGCTGCTGCCGATGAGCTGGTGTGTCTGTGCCAGATAGTGTCCCTCCACCTCCTTAAGACCCTAATGCTGCATGTTTACTTTCCCAGAACCATCCAGGGCTGCACAAGCGGCTGCACAGACACTCGTCTGTTTCTCCTTTTCAATGGGATGCCTCTCTTGGTTTGTGGCTGCGCCCTCGCTGTTGGCAGCCGTTCCTGGGGGGCAAAGGGGGGCGGCTGCCGAATCTCGGCCGTGTCAAGAGGCCTATCACAAACTCTGACTTCACACGGCACAGGGAGAGACGCACCAACGGTAAAGGCAGCATGGCACCAGAACACAGAGAAACGCTGCAAAGGAAAAACACGAGGCGTCTTTAATAAAGGAGGAAAGCAAACAAATGCACTCCCACCGTCAGCTGCTTGACGTGATTTGATTTGCCTTAGTTATACTAATAACTGCTAGCGTCTCATGTTGAAGGCAGCAAAGACGCTCGGGCGGACGGCATGCTGAGCTGGGAGAACAAATCAAAACTCCTACGTCTAAACAACCACACAACAAAAACACATTTTACCGTCTGCGCTCGTCTTAGTCGACTCCAGGCAAGTTAAAAGCGTCATATGAAAACATATCACGGCACAGTCGATGTAGGCAGACCCCGTACATCAGTAGTGCATTAGGGAGGCTGATCGTGTCGACTACTAGGCACAGGCCTCTGCTGATGGAAGTGGATGTAACCTTGACATGGAGCCTGAGGGGTAGCCACACAGTGGAGCCTGGGGGATGAGCTCTCTCGGCTGCCTTCCCGGGGAGAGGCCTTCTGTGTGGGGAGGATCAAGGCTGGGATCACCCGGAGCCTTCTGGGGCTCCAGAGGGGTAAAAGAGCAGCCCGCTGGGCTGACCAAAAACACAGGGTAACAAGGAGAGTGGATGTGGATGACAGGTAGACCAGAGAAATGTGTGGCCAATCTTCCCCATTTTTCCGCGTAGCTAACCCGCGACGCCGATGAGCAGGATTATAGCGTTTAGGTGCGGCGGCGGAGCTTCACACTCGGTGGATCGATTGAGCGGCAACGCCCCGGCCTCACGGACAACAGCGGTGGGAGGAAGACACACAAAGTGCAGCGTGGCAGGGATTAACAAACCCCCGTCTCTCCCCCCGTCTCTCTTCCTGTCTCCCGACCCGCCGTCCTTCCTGTCCAGGGTGGCAGTGAGCGGCTGCCTGGCGGCTCAGTGGGGCAGGGGAACATGGGAGATGACAGCGAGGGGTGACATTGGGCTGAGTGCAGGCGGAGCTGCCCGTCGTCAGGGAGATGGTTGGTAAGACGCAGCGTGCGCGCAGAGACAGAGCGGTCTGGTGGGTGCACCTCTACCAGCCCCATGTGAGTCACTAAGGAGGGCCCATCATCCGCTCAGAGCCCCGCCACTCAGCTCCCCCTCCACTGACGTCTGAGGAGTGAGGTGGTGGGGGCTGTAGGAGAGAGAGGAGCCTCTGTCGAGCCGGGACCACCTCCGCCCGGCTATTATTCCGGCTTTGTGGCCAGGTGAGGCTTTGATGTTTTTTCACTTGGGTGGACGCTAACATTTTGGTCGACCGAGCAAGTAGGAAAAAAAGAGGCTCTATTGAAACGTGGAGCCAGGCTTTGTTCTGTAGGAGACGCTTTATTCAAAGACAAAGCGGAGAGAGAGGAGAGGTGGAGGGGGGCTAATGTAACCAAGTTCACAGGCACACCGATACTGCAGCATATTTCCTCCCCCCACAGAGTCTGCAGCACGCGTCCATGTTTATTTGACAAGCATGCCCGCCCTGTCCCTATGCATATGGTACATAGAGGAAAACTTGGGATGTCGAAATGACTATCTACCGCGACACGGCCTGTGAAGTACACCGATCTACATGTGAGGAAGTGATCTGCCTGTATGATTTGCATTTCACTGTACAAATGTACGTACAAAATGCAAATCCACTACTTCATATTGCCACTCTCCATGCTGTGCGTTTGCGTCAGTGTGTAAGTTTGTCTGCATGCAGCAATGAGGACGGGAACTGCAGTCCAAGCTTGCTCTCTAGCACAGCGCTAACCTTGGTGCGGGTGTGTTTCTGACCTTGTTAGCTGGCCCACTGCAGGGATAAAGCATAAGGCAAATGGCTTGAGTCTGTCCCTCCCTCCCACACACACACACACACACACACACACACACACACACACACACACACACACACACACACACACACACACACACACACACACACACACACACACACACACACACACACACACACCTGTATCTGGGCTCATCTCTCTCTGCCACTGTTTGCGGAGTTGGAAATTGCTTTAATAATTTACACTGTTAATAACCAGTGTGATCTCTGTGGCACAGAGCGGTCCTGTTCAAACACTGCAATGTGTGCACGCGTGTATCTGCGTGTGTGTGTGTGTGTGTGTGTGTGTGTGTGTGTGTGTGTGTGTGTGTGTGTGTGTGTGCGTGTTAGTCCTCCGCAGGTCCAGGGACTGAGTAGCGGCGCTGATGAAGGTCAGTATTTGAAGAGGGGAGTGAATGTGAAGATGTGTGTGTGTGTGTGTGTGTGTGTGTGTGTGTGTGTGTGAGGGAGAGAACGTGCGTGTGATTGTAGCGTGAGCCATCACAGACTGGGTGGAATGGACTGATGTGCTAGTTGAGGGGGTAATAGGACGGGCTGCTGTGTAAACCCATAGGGAACACCGGGGGCCTTTAAACAGCTACTGACACGGAGCTGAAGGTCAGGGAGGCTGGGGCTTGTAGTCCTACACGTCGGCCTGCTCAATTTCATGTGTCGTCCCAATCTGTGGTGTTCTCATTTAAGCTAGCAGACACTCGACAGATTTGACCCTGTGTCCAGTGATGACAGGCCGTTTAGATATGTATCCTCCATCTTTGGTTAACCAATCCAAGTGGCCATAGATGGAGGCATGTGACTCTGTTAAACCTAGGATCTCAGCTAATCCGGTACCCAAGACTTTGAACTGTGAAAAAGGGGGCTAGAGATGGCAATGTAACATAGCCTCAACGCAACTCTATTGATAAAGCATATTGTAGGAAAGATACATGAAAGAATGAATGTGTTCAGTAATGAGGATACGCCAAATTCAAATGCCGCAATCAGGAGGAGAGCGCCACCATTCAGTGTTGTGCCGTCATCCACAACAGCCTACTTAGCAGCATTCACAGGCACTGAAAGGAGCCCCAATCAGCCAGCGCGTTGATTCCTGCATCCGCAGCTCCTCATCACCATGCAGCACCTCTCTCTCTCTCTCTCTCTCTCTCTCTCTCTCTCTCTCTCTCTCTCTCTCTCTCGCTCTCTCTCTCTCTCTCTCTCTCTCTCTCTCTCTCTCTCTCTCTCTCTCTCTCTCTCTCTCTCTCTCTCTCTCTCTCTCTCTCTCTCTCTCTCTCTCTCTCTCTCTCTCTCTCTCTCTCTCTCTCTCTCTCTCTCTCTTCTGTAAAAGTCCGCCTCATTTTCTCTTAGGTTCCCTGTTGTTCTCTCCGTCTGTCTGTTTCTCTGGAGAAGGCAGGAAAAAGGGAGGGAGCTAGTAGGGGGGGGGGGGGCAGCTCTCAGCTCAGCAAATGTTTCAGAGTGACCTTGGAGAAAGTCTGCCTATTTGAGTGGAAAGCAGCAATATTAATAATAATAGAGAAATTAATAAGACGGCGAGGCGGCAGCCCGGGGGTCAGGCTTTGGGGAGGAGGGGGGAGCGGAGGGGGGAGCCAGAGAGGCGGAGAGAGAGAGGGGGAGGGGTGTGGGGAGAAGTGCACTATTCCCTCGGTGGCGGTGATGAGGTTTGCTGCAGCAGTGGGCCGCCCGCCGCTGTCACACGTCAAAGAGGGGAGCAAATCAAAGGCAGCTCTTTTGATGAATATAAAACAGAGAGTCCTGCTGAGAAGCACTCTCTCCCTCCTCCCTCCTCCCCCTCCCTAATCACAGAGCACCGCAGAGAGGAGGGGGGTGGAGGGAGGAGGTGGCGGGCTGGGCTGGGCTAGGCTGCACCAATCACCCCCCCACACCACACACACACACACACACACACACACACACTCTCCCCATCTCGACTGCCGCCGCCTCACACACGGAATGAAAGGCAAGTATAAACAAGGAGAAGGGTACGGAGGAGCGCACACAAACACAACAAAGAGCTGCCTCCCGATGGCAACAGACGGCGGGCCTCTGGAGTGCCGGGCACGGGGACAGGGTGGAGGGAGGGTGGAGGGAGGGTGGGGTCGGCGGCGTTCGGAGGGGACCGAGTGACACAAACAGATTTGGATGAAAGCAGCTTCACCTGCCGGCTTTGTGTTCCCGTTCCTGGAAACAACAAACACCCTGGCAACCGTGGAAGGCTGTAACTTAGCCTGGAGGGGTGCTGCTGAAAGGAGGCTGACATTTGGAATAATGGAGGTGCATTTCAAACCTACTCATGGTAAACAGCATAATGGTCAGAGGCCTAATTAGAGGCTGATGTACTGAGAGAGACCTCCTATTGAACGCGTGTCGGGTCACCTTGTTGCACCCATTCTCAACATGCTCTTCAAGTAACAGTAGACCACATTTTCATTAGCTCGTTCACTTCCATGGATAGGGTCAGAGCTACAACAGCTCTTAGCTGGTAGCATGTGCGGCGTCTGTGTGTGTGTGTGTGCGCGTGTGTGTGCGTGCGTGTGCGTGCGTGCGTGCGTGCGTGTGTGTGTGTGTGTCTGCCTCCATTCAGGGGCACTTCTGTGTGCTAATAGCATCCCCCCACTACATAGGCTTCATTGTGTGGTGGGACCACTTCAGTCCCCTTCTTAACCTCTGCTTGTAGGGCTGCTCCCCATGAGGGTACAGGCGGACGTAGCAAGCCTTGGCCCCCAGACCCCAAGGCCTCCAAACCCCCAGACCCCAAGGGCTCCAAACCCCCAGACCCCGAGGGCTCCAAACCCCCAGACCCCAAGGCCTCCAAACCCCCAGACCCCAAGGCCCCCAAACCCCCAGACCCCAAGGCCTCCAAACCCCAGACCTCCAGACCCCAAGGCCTCCAAACCCCAGACCCCAAGGCCTCCAAACCCCCAGACCTCCAAACCCCCAGACCCCAAGGGCTCCAAACCCCCAGACCGCCAAACCCCAGACCCCAAGGTCTCCAAACCCGGAAAAAGGTACAGATAGGGCCACAACCACCTTCCCTTGGTACGATTTTCTCTAAAACAGATGACAGCAAGACTGCAAGAAAGGCAGCCAAGACTTTGAAGTAAGTACTCAGTGATCTGTTTCAATTCTATTAAAGTAATCTCAAGCCAAAAGCACATTTAACAGTGCTGTACAAACCAGAGCAAACAAGTAAAACCAAAAGTCTAATTTTAAACAAAAATGTACAAATTCTACTCTTTAATAATCAATGTAATGAACCATGGTTCCCCTCTGGCGTCTGTGCCACCACCAGCGCCACACCAAGCCAAGCAGCATAGCATGCTGTACTTGAGGGACTCACAGGACCTCCAGAGTTAACCTCCCCAGTCCAGCCTGGCCTGGCCTCTTCTCCCCTGGGCAGCGCTCCCCAAATGCTCCCCTGGCAGCATTTGTGTGTGTGACATGGGAGCCCTGCTCCCACCCAGGGCCCGGGGCCCTGAAAGTGACACATGCGTGGGTGTCGCCGCCGTGTCACCTCCCTGCCTGCTGAAGTATGAGGCAATTTCCTGCGACTGGCGCATAGCGAGGGGGAGGGGCACACGGGGGCTCGGCCCAACCCGGGCTCTGCAGCTCCCCTTGATACTGTCAGGGAAGAATAATGTCTCCCGGCAGCGGCCACCAACGCCAAACTAATGTTGTGTGACTTTGGCTCTCCTTCCCAATGCATTTCCTCCACAGTGACGGAGAGGGAGTCGAGAGGAAGAGATGGAGGAGGAGCAGGGGGGGAAGGGGGGTTGCAAATAAAAAATAGGAGAAGAAGAGGACAGGGGAGAGGATAAGAGGGTAGAAAAGACGCATCGGTTCAAACCCTGAGGACGGCTCGCAGCAATCAAACCAAGTTTCGCCAAATCACAAATCACCGCTGCGGTCCGGCTAATAACACGGCCGCAGAAAGGACACAGGGCGATCCCTCTCATCAAAATGGGTTTTCTCCTGTAGCCCAATTGTCTGCCAGCCTCCAGCCGGCCCGTGGTCCCGCCAGAGCAGCCAGACCAATCAGGGAGCCAGTCTGTCCGGGCTGCGAGGTTCTAACCAACCTTTAGCTTGATTTGAAGGTCACAGCCGCAGTGTGAGCTGCTCAGCACAGACAGGACATGGTCTAATAGGCCAATCTACCATCTCACTGGCTCTGGCTACAATTACAGCCTAACTCATCGTGCCTGACCTCCCAAATTCAATAAGTAGCGGAGAAAAAGCTGTCTCATTATTTTCGCATAATTTCCACATTAAAGCCAAACAAAAGGGAACTCAAAAGACCCTCGCGGTTTTTTTTTTGTTCTTTTTGCACGGTTCCAGACTTGAATACTGACTCCCATCTTTCAGCTGCCCCCCACGTAATGGCAATCTAATCCCGTCCAGAAATGATAAGGCAATTATCCCGAATTACAGCCTGATTAAAATTGGACAATATTACAATTCATTAGAGTTAATTGAGTGCCATGGTCTCTGGGCTGCCTGCCAGATGTGTGGAGATGTCAGAGAGACAGTTGTCTCTTCTCTGTGTGTCTCCAAGGGACACAGGGCAGCTATTCAGCCTGGCCAGAGGCCTCCAGACAGGGCCGCCATCACAGGCCCCTATGAACAACAACCCTCTCAAAAGGCTGAAGCAACTACAACCCATAACAGCAGGTTAGACTGTGTTATGTAGTACACCTCACCCATAGGGTGTCAGTGAGCACTCTGAACATTGTGCCCCAACGCACATAATGTCTGAATGTGTAACTCACATGACATTACATATAAATTAGAGGGATCGGGCATGTTAATGGCTGCATTCGCCATAAACCTGTCCAATGGAGTTGATGACAAAAGAAAAAACGATGACATGTTCAAACTCCTTTTTGAACTCAGGCCCATTATATGTGCACTCATGCATTTATTCTGACTGTCAGCAGAGCAGACTTGTACATTATAAAGTGCAGGCCAGGAATTAAACTATAACCTGTGGAATATTAGTATTCCATGCATGAGCAGGGTGCTGGAGTACAAGCCAGCTTCTTCCTCCTGTCACACTCACATCCACAGACGGGGTGCCGCCAGTGGTCTCTCTGCTGCTCTGCTCCTGTCTCAGCTGGCCTATGGTCTCCTCACAGCTCCTCACCTGAAACACACACACACACACACACACACACACACACACACACACACACACACACACACACACACACACACACACACACACACACACACACACACACACACACACACACACACACACACACACACACACACACACGCAGACCAGAATCAAGCACTCCTCCTCAAAAGGGTTCTGTGGATCCAGCATAATGCGCTTGCCACTGCATAGAGCAGGTCTGTGTGGGGTTGTGGTTTGACACACCGAGCTTACGGCCCTACCAGTCTACGGTGTGCAGCGTGGGGGTGCAGGGCTACCTGCAGGGTGAGCTCCTTGACTGTGGTCCCCAGCTGGTGGTGCTGCTGCAGCAGGGTGAGCTGCTCCTGGTCCTTCCTGGTCATCTCCTGGTGCAGCTCTGTGATGGTGTCCTGCAGCTCCTGAAGCTGGGCCTCGCGCTCCTCCAGCTGCCACAACAGGGGACAACACACGGTGCAGCGGGTCAGGACGCGGATCAGGACGCGCCCCACGCCTCCCTCCGCCTTGGTCACCTCAGCCAGACACAGCAGGAAACCACTTGTGCGTGGGGGAAAGTTTCTCCCAAACCCTCAACAAACAACCACACCTGGGAAGGACATTGTCAGAAGCAATAAGCATCAACACAATGACTACTGAAAGTGCCCAGAAGCAGCCAAACTTCAAAGTACTTTTTCATAGTAGAAAAAAAGGGGGAAACAATACAGGTTGATCTGACAAAGTAGTCCAGTCAGGGCCCAAAAGAAAATGTACCAATTTCAGAGAAAGATGACATTCCATTGGCAGAAGATAACACATCAATTTCCGAGAGGAAACCCCACTCCCGTGGCGCGAGGGGCCCAAACGGTGGTGCTAGTTGGAATCCATTTTCCATAGCCAAATTGCCCTGTGCAATCGAAAGTCACAGTGTGCAGAAAGGGGGTCACTCGCCCAGAAACTGATGCCAAAACAATGGGCTTTCTGAGATGAAACTCCATGGATGTTTGTACAGGTCTTGAAGAGCATACATGATCATGGCAGACATCAAACACCATGCAAGCCAGTGTAGGAGAGGAAGTACTTGAAGGGTGACATGAAAAATGGCAGGCTTCACTTAACAATGAAAACATGAATTATTGGAAAAAGTTATATATTCGTATGAATTCAAAATAATCAAACATTGTTACACAGATAAAAGCCATATCCATCTCTTTTACAATTCCAAGGATTCCACACTGTTTCTTGTCAAACAGTGGAATCAAATCTGATTGACTGCCGATTTCTAACTTCGTGCTCCTTGACAACTTATTTTCTGTACTATTGATTTTTTTTTTAGATGTCAGATCAAGTTCTAGGTAATACAAATTGGTCATTGATGTGAGATTAATCTATTTTTAACAGTGCCATAGAACCAGCAAAAAATATGTGTGAGGACTCAAACATTGATTTTAGAAATTTCATACAAAGTCTTAAAAATTCAAACAGAACAAATAAAGAGAATGTGTACATTGCCATCTGACAGGCAGACGCCCTGCAGTGTTGAATGGTAATGAGTGTCGGTGAACACATGGCGGGCAGACAGACACGACAGAGCAAGACAGCCACTGGGAGTCTCACGGCCTCCTACACACTCCCTCTGTGTGTCGGCCATGGTCATGACCTTCTATTACCTTACAATACATGTTTCTGCTCATTTTACAAGCCAGGAAACCTCATTTCGATATGTTCAAAAACATTACAATAAATTCACACAAACATCACAAACAAATTATTACATAGTGCCTAGCCTAAAATGTAAAACGCTATTCAGCAGCACAAAGCATTCATAGAACGACATGCCAAACAGTGAAAGGTTTATAGGACAGGATACAATTGACTTTACCAATCCCTGAAACATATCCTAAGTGAAAAATACTACTAATAATACTATTGAGTAATTATAACAATCACTCACTCGGAACAAAAACATGCAGGTTAATTGGTGACTCTAAATTGTCCGTAGGTGTGAATGTGAGTGTGAGTTGTTGTCTGTCCCTATGTGTTGGCCCTGTGATAGACTGGCGACCTGTCCAGGGTGTACCCCGCCTCTCACCCTGTGTCCGCTGGGATTGGCTCCACCCCCCCCCCCCCCCCCGCGACCCTGCATAGGATAAGCGGTATAGCTGATGGATGGATGGATGGATGGACTCACTAGGAAATGCATTCAAAAATGATCATAAGCAAGCAATTTTTCAATCAGACCCTCAAAGCCCCACCTTTTCAAGCTTGAGTTCACCAGTAAACCTCCTTCCCTTTCTACCCTTCTCTTCCTTTCAGTATTCCTCCAGTTTGTAAACTACCTACTTGTTTTTTTACTAAAACATGTGCTTTTTAAATAATTTTACCGTGTGTTCACGCTGTGAAGCGTCTTTGAGTATTTAGAAAAGCGCCTATGCAAGTTGAATGTCTTGTTATTATTATTCTTCTTCTTATTATTATTATTATAACGAAGGCTTTAATAAATCTCAAGTAATGATTCTCTTTAGATGTGTTGTTTTAAAACAGCCCACAGTTACTTACCGCCATTCATCCCATTCCCATTCGGAGCGCTCCCCTCCCAGTTCTCCCATCTGAGTGTAGTGCCGGGGTTTAGGAGGCCCACTAATATTAATGGGTCTGTCAGTTGGTTAATGAACTGTTCCCTGACTGGCACTGCTGCTGGGAGGCTGGACAGACTGATGACAGATCAGGCGGCCGGTCTACCAACAACAGCACTAGGCGAGGGAGCGCTTTTCACGTTGATGACTTCTGCTAATGAAGCCAGCGCTAACACCACGCTGGTGAAACTGATTACGGTCAGCTCGTTTAGTTCAGTCCGTCAACAAAGAAACAGTCGCGCTAAATACTCGGAGCTCAGTAGAGAAAACAAAGGCAAATTATGCATTACGAGTCGTTTTCTATCAACATTTCCACCATGCTAATTTGGTCACAGGTTATATATAAAAAAAAAACAATCCCACATCTTGCGTTCGATTTGCAGCTGTTGCCATGGGAACAGCTATAAATTAATAAATCTAATCAGTGCAGCCACAGTAGCTCCAAACGACATGCAAAGAAAATCGCAGCATACAAACGATGAAGGAGGAAAGCATGGTGGAGAGGAGTGCTGCGAGGAAGGGGCTGTCTGGAGCCCATGGCCCGGGGCCAGTGCATGCAGAGAGCTGTGGGGCTGAGCACCCTGCAGGGTCCCATCTGAGGCCCACTGGGCTCCTCCACCAGCCACTGAGGCCCACTGTTTGGAGCTCAGCAGGACATAACCTGTATGTCTGTGCATGCATCTTAATACTAAATCAGTCAGCCTTCAAAAGAAAGCACTTCAAGAAACAGAATGTTTGGTCTAAGAAGAAATGAAGGGGGCTAAAGGCAGGGGTTTCCTGGTGCGCTGCTGGCATTGCCCTTGAATGTTCACCCTCTTATACCCTGGTCTACTGTCTGGGTTGTACCTGTACCATACAGGATGCCTGGCTGCACAGGGTCACTTCCACCAGCAGACCCCATGCCAGCCCAGCTAACCCCGGTAGTAGGGCTAGACAAGCACATGTAGATAAGCCAGCAATAGGCTACTGCTTGGTGCATTGAGCGGTAAGTGTCCTCAGTGTAATTAACCACTATCTGCTAGGATTGGGGACTGGGGCTCGGCAAGCTTGATTTTTATTTCACCAATCGCTCCGAACATTACGCAGCTCTCCAAAAGCGTCACATTTTGGGTGGGGGTAATTTTCAGCAAAAGGTTACACGTTATCTCTCGGCAGCCAGAAAGGAGTCCTATTGTCTTGATGGGTGGAGGGGCTTAGATCCCGTCATTAGCATGCTAATTGCGAGCTCGTCTCGTGGAGCACATTAAAGAGGACGTCGTGTGGCCAGCCTCTTTGTCCTGCCTGGGCCCCGGGAGCCCTCTCCACGCAAGCTGTCCGCTAAAGAAAGAGGGGCTTTTTGTTCCAAATTAGACTGCATCTTCAGAACGTGGTCTCCAGCATGGTGGAGGGAGACCCTGGGGAGCCCGGGCCAAATGAAAGAAAGCCTTTTGAGGAAGGGGTGTAGCGGCTCTCCCACCCAGGCAGCCCCGGCTCCACCACAGGGTCCAAAATGGGCTCACCCTCATGCATACCCCTTCCTCAGGACTCCAGACGAACATTTTACACTTGTTAGTAGCACAAAAACTGGTGGCAGCTTTTTGGAGGCACGTTATATGAAATCAACGTACATTTTTTAAAACAAATGGAAATGAGGTGCAACTGTTACACTAAAATGACTTTAGGATTTTATATAATAATAATAATAATAATAATAATAATAATAATAATAATAATAAATTAAAAACACCAACAAAAACAAAGTGCCAGCATTTTTTAGTGGCAGTGGACAGATTTTTGATTGCATTTGCCACCAAATTGTCTGGACCCCTGCCCCTCCCCTATCTCAGAAAAGAGACGAGACACTGTCCATCCATGTAGAACTAGTCCATGGCTCCTCAAAAGGGTTGAACTGAAAGTACTTCAGACATGTATATCTGTTTAAAATGAAATTGACATTTGGCATCTAATGAAATGTCTGGTCATAACGATCATACAAATGCCTTCCTACTTCTGTATGTACTTAGATTGCATTGTAGACAGCATTAGAGCCTAATGTCCAGGAGCTATACTCTATATCCTCTATGTCATGTCCAGCCTTCAACCATTGCATACACACCATCGTCATCATAGAAATGCCAAAGGTCACCCTCTCCTTCAGCCAGAGAAATCTAAATCATAATGACACCTTATTAAAAATGATATTGGGGAGTGTACACATAAGCAACATGGAAAGCTGCTGACACTGGGGGCCTGGGAGGATGACTGGGGGGTGGGGTCTAGTGATAACCTCACATTAAAGCGCAGGCCAGAGATGCATGCAAGTGGAAAGAGAACATCAACGGGAAAAAAACAGCTAGCTCAAAATTCAACATTTGCAAATTGGATAATGCACCGGCATTGAGATGTCCGTGTTATTTGCAAACCACCCCAAAGCGGGACTATGGCACTCCATATGACTGCTCCAAAGCAAGCAGATAATGTGCGGTCGTTTGGAAAATTATAAATGATAGCGCCCCAACCTGGAAATGACGTAAACAAAAGAAATAATCAAATAAAACATCGCGTGAAGCAAATGTGCACTTCAGCGAACAATCACGGCCACGTGGATTAGCTGAAATTGGGCTGGGCGGGCTGCGTCTTTATTCCGACCCTGGTTCAGTCAACCTTTTAACGGCAGCCGGCTGCTGGGTTACAGTCCCTCTGTCTGTCCGCCGACCTCTTCAGAGCTCCATCCTGTCCAAATCCATTTCCCTTTTCACACACCCATTAGGCTTCTGCATTTAGATGGTCTGCTTTCTCTACTGCTATGGGAGAGGGCTTAGTCTATTCAGAGAGAGTTCACAGCAGAGAGCATGAGCCTGGGATGGAGGAGTCCTTATAGACAATTTTCAAGCCATATAACATTTATCTACATTTGTGTACACACTGTCAAGCTAAAGTACAGTTAGAACCCACACTGCTACGCCCAAAACATCCATGTGTTCGTAGCTGTTTGGTGACCCTCTCCAGGAGGAAGAAAGGTCAAGGGTTGGCCCTTGACCTGATGACCTTTCTCTCCCCCCGGGGTGTCCTACTCCAGCCTGACCACCTGTCATAGCTAGTCAGAAAAGCGCCCTGTCCACCAACATGGACCAGCTCCCCTGGGCACCAGCACTCTAACCACACATGCTCAGTGAGACGGAAGTGGGAACATCCTGCCCCCGAGAGGTCATCATAACTGGCTGTGGTGAGGAGGGAGATAGGGCTCTGAATAAATCACACAGCCCAGTCAACCAGTCACCTCGTCAAAGTGAACATCGGTGTCACGGAGTTGGACTCGAGCTTAAACACTAAAACACAAAAGAGCCCAGGTGGAAACAAAGAGACGAAGGAGGAGAGGGGAAACAAATGAAGACCAAACAGAACCATGGAACAGGCAGACGACCACAGTGCCAAACCACACCCCGTGACAACTAGCCTCTAGTACATCCTCATTGAAGTTGATAGTTGATGGAATCCTGATGGAATGTGGATCCTATCACTGCAAGAAGTGCTTGGGAATGTAATTCAAAAGTGAAAAGAATGCTTTGATGAGTATGAACGCTGTTCATGTGTGTATATATATACACACATACACTGTATACACTGTATATACTGTATATACGGTATATATATATATATATATAAATAAATAAATAAATAAATAAATAAATAAATAAATAAATAAATAAATAAATATAAATTTAAAAAAGAATCGATAAGGATAATCAAATAGCACCACATCTCACAAAATCCTAATTGAGTTAGTGAAATGAATGAAACGGAGATTGTTTTGGATACAGCCCAGGTATTTCCCCTGATAGTCACTAAGGCCACAGTCTTTAATATGGAGCCGCAGGCGATGCTTATAGTATGCACCGTACACAGGGAGATTATGTGGCAGGAACGCTGACGCTAAGACTTTCAAAGTCCCATAGGGGCAGGAAATCTGCTTGAGACTGCACTTGACCACCACACCGCTTCTTCTTGCATTACACCCAGCCCTGCATTTTCCAATTACGGAGAATTATAATGATGTTATACTTTAATAATAGACATTTCATCCACTTAAGGATTCTGTATAATAATATGAGAAAGCCTGCATACTTCGGCTCCGGTTTCATTTCATTAGGTATTCTATGAATTTCCAATTAGAAGGGAGGAAGAGGGGGCGAAGACAAAGCATTCATCTCATTCTGTTGGCATCGAGGTAGGCCACCGCGGCTATTCAAATATTCCTGATCCTCCCGTATTTCTGAGCAGGAGTCAGAGGGGCATCTTTGTTAGCCAGAGAGAGGAACATGGGAGACGGCCGGGTTCAGGCGCTGCGCCGCCATTCCGTGGAAGGAAAACGGAAGACAAGTTTAATGAGCGCCTCTTCCCGGTGCACCTGCAGTAGGAGCGGCCTAGAGCAGAGCGGAGCAGGGAAAAGGCCACACACTGCTGATTCCAACCTCCTCTCCCCTCACCACCCCCCACCAACCGCACTGGACAAGGGAATTTCAATCGGATTGCATATCCTGGAACAAAACAGTCCACTCCCGATTATTAATGCATTTTAAAGCAGACGTCATTATTTTTTCAGAGCTTTCCCATTTTTTTTTTTTTTATCCACTGAAAACTCTTTATGTCGGGAATCCCGGGGGTTGGGCCTGTTCTCTCCTCTCTTATGATCTCATTAGAATCTTCTCTCCTGCCGTGGACAGGGGGGAAACACATTGCTATGCACTTTCAGTCTCCCTGACCTCTCTGTGGACACAACTCATTTGGCCTTTTCTCTCCTCCTTCCCTTTGATTTGAATTGGAGAGGCGGGCGGCGGCGAGCGCCTGCTTCACCCATTACATGTAAACACCATTAAATAAGGATGGCCAGTGAAAAGGGATATGGAGGCAGACAGAGCAAACGGTAGAGGGCCTAAAAGCAAAATGATCAGCTGGAATACTCACAATCCTATTCATCTAAATGGGCGGCCCTCTCTACATCTTTAATATTGTTTTGCTAGGAGAATACGCTGGGAAACAGTGAAGGCACGCACAACTTTGGCAGGAAAAGGTGTTTCATTAGTTTGTACCCAATTAAGTGAATGAACACAGAGTGGGACTCTCTAATGTCAGGGTCAATTGTAGACTGAGGGAGGCCTGGAAACACCTGGAACCCATCTCCAGACATCCTCCTAATCAGACAGCACACTAACAGGGTCACACACACACACACACACACACACACACACACACAAGTTAGGCCTAGAGACTATTAGACAGCCTAAGGTATACGGTGGTGAAGTTCTTGTTACTAGCGAGTTACTTAGTAGTGAATGAGGAAGCAGTGATTGAGTGCGTGAGAGAATGTGAGAGAGAGGCGGGGAGAGAAAATTAGGGGGACAAGGCGGAGGGAGGCCTTTTACTGCAGCGGGGGTCTTTACTGCAGCCTCTGAGTGGCTGGTGTGAGAGAGGGAGCCCCTGCAAAGGCCTGTGGGAGTAGATGAGGTAGTCCGGCTGAGTGATATACAGCGGCGGCCACGGGCGAGAGCTGTCCATTAGTTACGGGGTCCCTGTAATGCTCCCGCTCCACTACATTATTTTCAAATGCATCCGTCAGTGTCGTCCAGCACAGATAAATTCTAATGCATCCGATCTGTAATGCATACTCTCACCAGTGCCATAATACGGGGGCAGGTTACGAGGGCAAGGGAGAGGGAAGGGGGGAGAAACATGTAATTTATTTTTCACCGCGGCCAGTATTCCTCCCATTAGCTTCAAACGTGAGATAAGTTATGGCCTTTAACGAGCACCTTTAGCCCCATAGCACGCCGCGCACGCCAGGCCCTGGGCAAGGGGAGTGGGCCGGGGGCCGGGGGGCCAGGGGAGACGCACGCGGGGGACAGAGGGGGACCTGGAAGCACTGCCGGGCATGGATCACTCACCGGAACGTTCTCCTGTTCTCTCCCAATCCCCACGCAAGATTCCAACCAGAAAAACACGTCAAACATACACACAAGAACATTTGTTAGAAGTAGAGCCATCCCCCAACACACACAGCACTACTTTCAAGTCTCTTATTCGTGACCACGTCCACAATTTAGCTTCTCCAACGGGCTTTCCTGTTATGCACATCACAACAATTTACTTTCAAAAACAATACATTTATGAGTGCAGTGAAACCCCCCTCCAAAAAAAGAGTCTCAGCTCCGCAAAAAGGACTCCAGTGTGTGTGTGTGTGTGTGTGTGTGTCAGTCGGCCTGGGGAAGTCAACCCACTGCATCCCCACTTCCGATTGCTCTTTGAACAAGGTGGCAGGCTGTGGCCCGGCCCTGTCACTCAAGAAGCTGCTACCTTTGCCAATCTAATGTCAAGGCTGGAGAAAGAACAGACCCCGCTGCCATTCAAAGAGCTCGGGGAACACTTCCCTGGTTTCACTGAGAAATTCAGCCCACACACACACACACATACACATCTATGCGCACACACACGCACGCACGCATGCACGCACACACACACACACACACACACACACACACACAGTAAGCTGAAATTACTCAAAGCAAAAAACTTCCATTGTTCTACGTTTGATGGACAAGACAAAATAATGGACATAAATGTGCACATGTCTCTTGATTTAAGGTGACTGATGTCTCTTACAGCTCACACTGCAAAGCCATTTATCAAATGCCTGGTGTCCGTCTGAATAATCATACAACAAACTTGTGAAGACACACACACACACACACACACACACACACACACACACACACACATGACATCATGCATACATCCAGACTCATTTAATATAAAAAGGCTCCTTTGGTTTAGCTAATTTCATTTGTCCGGCTACATCAGGGGAGGAATCAAACAAATAGCTGGAGACCCACAGCCTCCAGATGCATACACCAGTGTCCCCCGTCAAACTGACCAGACGAGCAGCCGCTTACCCTCCGGCATACATCTTAGTGTCAATAATTGACAAGTGACTAATTAGCTGTGCGCCTTCTCCTCCTTTGACCAGGAGAATATTTAAGTATGCACCATCGATTCCCCCCATGCTCCCTAATGTGCTGGTATCATTTGCTGCCCTTCATCCCGACTCACGACCCAGTCAATCCATCACTCTCTAATGAAGACTTTCAGCCTAATCACCATTTGAACGCCCTTTGCACGTTCTATACTAAACACCCTCACAGGCTGACCTCCTCGATGGTAAATGGGTACGAAGATGAACATCGCGTATTGAGCTAATGTTCAATATTTTCATCTTGACCATTAGGAGAGAACAGGCTGCCTGTCGGTCTGTCAATATGCCTCCGAACCCATGAGTTAAGACTTTTCAATGGGCCCGCCGTGATTCACACAGAGATTGCGTAGGCAAAGCCTCCACGAGGGTCAAAAGGAGAGTGCACGTGACACCTTGTCCAGTACCTTGGCACAGGGAGTGAATAGTGCAGCTAGAGTGAAGGCGGACACCTCTGCCCCTTTCCTGACTGTACACAGCTAACTCAATGCCAACCGAGCCAATGCTATCACTGTGTGGAGGTATGCACAATATGAGTGGCTGCAGGGAGCATTTTGTAAACAGATCATTTCCCATCTCAGTGGTGCAAATAAAAAACACGTAAGACTAGTCTGAGCAAGAAAATACATATATCTTAAGACTTTGAGAAAACTAGCCTACACAGTTGTGGCACGAAGTTAGGAAGCCTTAATATACAGTGCCTTGCAAAAGTATTCACCCCCCTTGGCTTGTTACTTATTTTGTTACATTACAACCTGTAATTTAAATGTTTTTTTAATCTGAATTTTATGTGATGGATCTGCACAAAATAGTCTAAGTTGGTGAAGTGAAATGAGAAAAAAATATATATTAAAAATTATTTTTTAAAATAAAAATCTGGAAATTGGCATGTGCATATGTATTCACCCCTTTGCTATGAAGCCCCTCAAAAGTTCTGGTGCAACCAATTACCTTCAGAAGATACATAATTAGTGAAATGAAGTCCACCTGTGTGTAATCTAAGTGTCACATGATCTGTCAGTATAAACACACCTTTTCTGAAAGGTCCCAGAGGCTGCAACACCACTAAGCAAGAGGCATCACACCATGAAGACCAAGGAGCTCTCCAAACAAGTCAGGGACAAAGTTGTTGAGAAGTACTAGTCAGGGTTGGGTTATAAAAAAATATCCAAATCTTTGATGATCCCCGGAGCACCATCAAATCCATCATCTTCAAATGGAAAGAACATGGTACCACAACAAACCTGCCAAGAGAGGGCCGCACACCAAAACTCACAGACCGGGCAAGGAGGGCATTAATCAGTGAGGCAGCACAGAGACCAAAGGTAACCCTAAAGGAGCTGCAGAGTTCCACAGCAGAGACTGGTGTATCTGCGCATGGGACCACAATAGGCCGTACACTCCATAGAGCTGGGCTTTATGGAAGAGTGGCCAGAAAAAAGCCATTACTTAGTGTTAAAAATAAGATGGCACGTTTTGAGTTTGCCAAAAGGCATGTGGGCGACTCCCCAAATGTATGGAGGAAGGTGCTCTGGTCAGATGAGACTAAAATTTAACTTTTCGGCCACCAAGGAAAACGCTATGTATGGCGCAAACCCAACACATCCCATCACCCCAAGAACACCATCCCCACAGTGAAACATGGTGGTGGCAGCATCATGCAGTGGGGATGTTTTTCAGCAGCAGGGACTGGGAAACTGATTCGAGTCGAGGGAAAGATGGATGGTGCTAAATACAGGGATATTCTTGAGCAAAACCTGTTTCAGTCTGCCTGTGATTTGAGACTGGGACGGAGGTTCACCTTCCAGCAGGACAATGACCCAAAGCATACTGCTAAAGCGACACTCGAGTGGTTTAAGGGGAAACATTTAAATGTGTTGGAATGGCCTAGTCAAAGCCCAGATCTCAATCCAATTGAGAATCTGTGGTCAGTCTTGAAGATTGCTGTTCACAAGCGGAAACCATCCAACATGAAAGAGCTGGAGCAGTTTTGCCTTGAGGAATGGGCAAAAATCCCAGTGGCAAGCTCATAGAGACTTATCCAAAGCGACTTGCAGCTGTAATTGCCGTAAAAGGTGGCTCTACAAAGTACTGACTTTAGGGGGATGAATAGTTATGCACGCTGAAGTTTTCTGTTATTTTGTCCTATTTGTTGTTTGCTTCACAATAAAAAAAAAATCGCATCTTCAAAGTTGTAGGCATGTTCTGTGGATAAAATGATACAAACCTTCAAACAATCCGTTCTAATTCCAGGTTGTGAGGCAACAAAACATGAAAAATGCCAAGGGGGGTGAATACTTTTGCAAGGCACTGTATGTATGCAACATTGTGCTGGGGGATAATGGAACATCAGTCTATTATAGAGTAAATCGCAGTAAACAACCTGGGCGTGCACGGACACAATGGCAACAGAGAGGAACACGTTTTTTCGTTTCCAAGCCAATGGATACTGATGCCGCGGATGGTGGAGCTCCAGCATTCAGGGACCTCTGATACTACAGATACTGGTGATTAAGATTTAACCAGGGGCGCTACTGCCGCAGGAGCTGCAGTAAGCTACCACACCTATCTAAACCTCCTCACCTCCCACACCTGGCCCTCCACTGCCCCCGGCCACCAATGCTGCCACTCTGGACCAGGGCATGTCACTTCCTCTCCTGTCTCCTCATGTGCGTACCTGCTCTGTTTACCCCCAGCTAAACAGCCAGGGCCCTTCAACTGGGATGAATAATAGACGCCGGACTAGCGGACCCTGTTAATTACCCCGTCTCCATGAATAATTCAGGCCCCGGCTAACAACAACTACCTCGGCGGTTGGGTTGCGTGCCATGGTTAACGTTTACTTCCGCTGGGCTCCTGTGTGTCTTAACACTCATTACAGATGTGTGTGTGTGTGTGTGTGTGTGTGTGTGTGTGTGTGTGTGTGTGTGTGTGTGGTAGGGGGTCACTTAGCCAGGTGGCGCATGCTGAAACACACCCGGTCAGGGGGTGGGGTGCAGACACGCAGCATCAGACGTGCTCCACCCCCTGGCACCTGCCTCTGCTTGGTCAGGCGTGAGAGAACAGGGGGTCTAGGAGGCACATGCTAGGGAGACTGGAGGGCAGTCGGGCAGAACCGAGCATGTCGAAAAACAAACACACACACACACACACACACACACACACACACACACACACACACAATCACACCGTGGCATGTCACTGTCAGGCACACTGACTTTAGCTTGGGTGTCCTGCTGAGAGAGCGAGGCTTCGTTGGGCTGCTGGACGTAAGCATGGTGATCCTGACGGTGCGTTTTCAGATCCATGTGGGGTTCAGCTCGGGCTTCACTGTAAACAGAAGAAACATACAGACAGTCAGAGGGCCATAGAGACAGAACAGTACAGTGGTCTATGTAAGAAACATACAGACATTCAGAGGGCCACAGAGACAGAACAGTACAGTGGTCTATGTAAGAAACATACAGACATTCAGAGGGCCACAGAGACAGAACAGTACAGTGGTCTATGTCTATGCAGAGGACAGGGACTCCACCCTTTCTAGTGTCATGTAAATAGTGTGCCATTTGGCTGACAATTAACAACGCAAATCCCCTGCCAAGGAAAGATAGAGGATAGAGAGAAGATTCTTAATGGAAAGAATTGGGTGAGTAATAAAATGTTGTTTAAGCTTGACTAAAAAACAGGGTTTTGAGGTGATCCAAATGGGTTTTTGTGTTTCTGTATGGAACACTATGGAACAACACAAAGAAATGCAGTCAGCAAACAACTTTGTGGAACAAGAAAGAGGCAAGGCATAGCTCAAACCCACAAATCAGAAAGACTTTAAACCACCAGAATTAGACAAAGATAACAAACCATGAAATACTGCAAAGAAGAGGGAAGATTCCAAATAACACCTGGCATACTAAAGTTCAAGTTGTTGGAGAAGAAAGCGTCCAATCAAAAGGTAAACAAGCGCAAACGAGACAGCCTGTGAATAGATGTGTGGATCCCGACTGTCTTTATCAAGTACCGAGACGCCCAGTCAATAACCGCTTCAAACCGCTGACGGAGCTGGCCAAGGACTGAGCGGCCATATCAACCCTGACATCTGGATGACTGGGAGGAGTGATGACCTCATCGTGTCTCGTTGCAGCGTGGGTAACGTAGGCCCGACTCCACAAAGGCTTTTCAATGCGCTGAGGCACACGCAGTGCAAAGGCAAAGAGAGAGAGAGATGGGAGAACCGACAGAGGGGACGCGCGGGAGAGAGGCAGAAGAGAAATGTCCGTGAGGGAAGAACAAAGAGAGACGGAGGGCGCGGTGCGTGGCCAGTCAGGGATAAGACACATGATGAGTGGACGCCGGTCCTCCATGCGGTAAACAGATCCATCATGTGTGATCAGTGTGTGTGTGGAGGGGGGCCCAAGGCTACACTGTACGGAATGCACAAACTCACCACTTCACTTCCTCCCACCGCCACAAGTGCTGCTATTCAGGGTGGACTGGTGACCACACCCTGCAGAATGTAAACGCTTATGCACCCGGGGAGCACGCCGCGCCGAACACTGTGGCCGCATTCTCATTTCCCATCAGAGAATTATTTTGCACAATGTCGTTGTTTACCGGGGGAACGCTGAGAGAGGGGCAATTATGTCATTACATAGAGAGAGAGAGGGGGCCGTGCATCTCCTTTTGTTGGTAGATGCTTTTAAACATGGCCGCCTTCCATTATTCATGGGTGGACTCTATTTATGGAGCAGCCTATTTGTGTCGGCGTGATGCTTCAGGTGCTGCTACCAGGAGCTCTAAATCCTGTGGGGCTCAGCGGTAAGATTGCCACTTTTATGATAGGACATCTTGTGTGGAAATAAACACTCTCCAAACAGTGTTGAGGGGTCAAAGGGGCCAATTGAATTTGAAGGGGGCCTTTCAATAGGGCCGCAATCTAGTCGTCATTCCCCTTCAGAGTGACTGGAGCCTCGCATCTCTCCTGCCACCATCCAAAGCGACTGATCCCTTTCCATGACGGTTGAGAAAACCTATGCGTGTAAATACCTGATAATGTAGCCTATTAAACACCAACATGGCAGTAATATATTGCACACACTTTGGTGTATCAATTGACTTTTGATGAATGAAGCAAAGTCACTGTTAAGAGGAGAATGAATGCTTGACAGTATGATGCTATCTATTGGTTGTGTAAAGAGAAAAAGGCTAAAATATTCTTTACACGCAATATTAAATCGACCTATTCTTTACATAAGGCTTTGTTCTGTAAAATAAATAAAGAGCTGAACATAATGTGAGAAGTGAACGTGTGAGAAAACATAAAGCTAATGAAAAGGAGAGCACTGTCTAAATAATACCCGACATAATTAGTATATTCACGTAGTCCACTTTATTCTGCCTGCTAGTGTTACATCAGACATTGACCACACTGTTAGACACAGGGCAGTGTCCTAGTCCAGCACACAACACAACAGGGAGCAACACAGAGACGTCTCATCCGTACTGAACAATAGCAGCTGTGGGTCACATGGCATTGCAGAATGAAACAATTGATCAAGTAAAAATGCACACAGAAAATCTGCAATACAAATTGAAAATAACTTTTTCATTGCCTAAAAAGCATGTTAAATGTAGTGTTCTTTATATGAAATATGAAACACACGATGCTATAGCCATAGCAATGGTGTCGATTTTATTCTGGAGAAATTCTATATGTATATAAGCTTATGGAAGAGAACAGAACACTGTTGTCACTTCAGAGACTGCGTGCCAAATGTCAATAAATGCCAGTCTTATTTAATACTCTGATGATTTAGTGCTAATGTGTTGGCAGGCCAAATGTCCATGAACACATGACAGTATTTATAGTTCTTTCATGTGCTTATAGCAAAGGCCTCTTTTCTCCATTTTGTCAGCTTGTTCATTGGTATTCAGATCAGGCGGGTATGGAATAATAGAGCAACTTGGTCTCAATAATAGAGCAACTTGGTCTCAAAATCTGTCTCACAGACACTGTTGAAACGTAAAGCCAAATGATTTTCTCCTGAAAGTGCCTTTGAATACAGACTCTCATTTTGAAAAAGCCCAATTTCATGTGTTAGGCAATGTGTCAACGTTCAATTTTCCACCCAAAGCAGTTTGCCTAGCTTTCCCAAACACCCTGAGATTTTAATTTCAAAGTCTGGATACACACATGTAGCAATGGCAGGCCACTCTGCTCTGTACCGAGTTTCAATATAACTTCAAACCCGACTTAAATCAGACTTTTAAATTACTTTACTTTTGGTTTTTCCAGAGAATGAAATGAAATTCTCTTTGGCTTTGATGAAACCTTGAGAAGGGCTGAGGTGTATATTCAGGTGTCTCTCTACACAGTTCCAGAGGACTCCAAAATAGCTCCTCACTTGAATTTAACGGACCAGAACAATAGCTCAGTGCCTGGGCCAGGTGAGAATACAGTGTAATACATTTACATACTACGTCAATGTATGTAAATACTCTCATTGAGAATTAGTAGCACAAGTACGTGTACATAAAAGTCTAAATCCTAAAAAAAGGCATAATAAAACTGTGAATACAAATACAAATTCATACAAGCACAAGCCTGCAGCAGATTCTCCAGAATTGAAAAGACTGATTCAGTTAAATGCAGTCGTAACAACTTCTGAGAAGTCTGTATGGCAATTTAAAAAAAACAATGTATCACATAGTTATGTGAGAACTGCAGCTGAGAATTCAAGCATTCTAGTGTGAATATTCAACATTTCAACAAGACGCTCATTAGCATGCGCATGGATAATGAAAGGTCTGCTCGCCATAATTAAAGCCCCGGTTAAATGGTAAATCCTGGAAATAATTGCAAGCGCAGTCCAAAAAAGAAATACACAGAGAACACACATCATGGTGATTGCGCCGCGTCGACACACAAAGCAAACGAAGGCAAATCAACAACGGTAATTGCGAGCAGCGGCAAACTAAGCGTCAGCGGATAATGATCACGGCACTCTAATTAACAACGGCTTAAGCAGGAGAGCCTCACACTGCAGCACACAGATAGAGTCCAAGCCTAACACACAGAGTATATTCCAGTGGAGCCGTCTTTGTGTTTCCTTCAGCCCAAAGTCCTTTCCACCGCAACAGAGAATCCTGCGCTGGAGTCAAGGTGACACACCCTGTGTGTGTGTGTGTGTGTGTGTGTGTGTGTGTGGTGTGTGTGTGTGTGTGTATGACTGAGCCATCTCCCACACACACCCACACACACATGAAACGCTTTGTCTCTTGCTGGTGCCAGTGTGTGTGTATAGTGGTGGTTTGGCTACTAAACTGGTAGACAGGTAGGATGTGCCCCCCTCGGCTTGGGCTGATGTGTGTGTGTGTGTGTGTGTGTGTGTGTGTGTGTGTGTGTGTGTGTGTGTGTGTGTGTGTGTGTGTGTGTGAGAGAGACGGGGTGGTCCTAAGACCACTAGTCTGTATGGACAGCCTCTAGTCTCCAAGTATAGGAAGCATTCAAAGAAATCCAATGTCACTGAGAAAAGGCAGAGGAGAAGAAAAAATATAACAAGGAAGGCTGTTATTCCTGGATGGAAACAGGCCCCTGCGGATAAAGGGAAGAAAAATCCCAACAGGATGGGAGGCGTGGTTCCCTTGCTATGGCTTGTTGGCTGGTCGACAATGTGGCATTGTTACCCTCAGACATTAGCCACACATCAAATATGCAAAGCGGCCCAGAGATGACATTAAGACAAGAGGACCGGGAGACAAATCACAAAACAGAAGACGGCAGAGACAAACCAACGGTCGTAGAATCCAACCAAAACCACGGCCCAGCTAAGACGGGGATATTTCCAGTGGTTGAGTGTGTGGCCCGGGTCAGGTGAAGCAGTGGTGGTGGCATCACCGGAGTCACCCTGACACGGGGGTGTGTCTCCTCTCCATCCACGCCCAGCACTGACTCTGAGCGGCTTTCATCCCTCCCGACTTCTGAAGAAATCCTCCGGCAGGACGGGAAAAACTGCCATCTCCGGTGACGGGCCAAACAGAGATGGCGTCGAACGAGAAGTGAGAGACCGTGTGACCCTTTTCTCTTCTTCTTGAAATACAAAAAGAGCAGATGCACGTCAGCCCGCTCGGCCTTTGTTGGTCCCCCAAGTAGTTTCGCAGTTGTTTTAGAAAATTAGCCGGTGTCACTTGTCCTTTGTAGGGGGATGTATGCCCCCGTGGCCCTATATCGCTCTCATCCCACCCATCTCCCCTCCCCTTCCCGAGCCTGCCTCCTTACCCCTCCACCTGCCTTCAGTCTGCCAGCCAAGGCTTCTCCACCCAGGCACCAGCCCCCTTTTGTCAGAACACAGTGTGTGCTTGTTTAGTATGGGCAGGGTGTGCGAGCGCATGTTTGCGTGTGCAGGATGTCGTCTGTGCCAGCTTGAATAGGACGGGAGAAGGGACGGATAAAACAAGTCCTCGTTCTAAGTTATGGGAACACTCTGAGACAGACGGAGGCACTCATAAATTATACACTTAATTTGCATAGTCCATGTATAAGACATTATGCAAATACTGACCATTTGCATAATGGATTCCTCTTGTTGCCTTAGTTGCCTCGTGCTCCTTTTTCTTTAATAATGGGGGGAAAACAAAAGGGTTTAAGAGAGCAAATAAACGAATCTTTGAGACTGGCCGAGCGTGGTGCCAGGCAGCGCCCCGGGTTTCAGTCTGCTCCCCAAAATGTAAGTGCCCTGCATTGGTAAAAATATAGCCCCCATAGCAGTGCAGAGAGGAGTCTGCGTTCACATCATCACCAATTAAACAGATAAAGACCTGAGCCACAGCGAATGAGAACACAGCAAGATAGGGGAGACTGCATCTCTACATCAGCATACACTGAAGTGAGAGCGACTGCATGGAAAGCGACGTGTGTGTGTGTGTGTGTGTGTGTGTGTGCTTCTCTCTCCTAATGAGTCTGTTCTACCTTGGCTATTAAAGCGAGCAGCAGCCGTGTTAATTAACGGCAGTGGGCAGACCCATGTTGGGGGAGGGGCTGTTATTAAATAATTAAGAGTCTTTCTGTCTCTCGCTTTTAACCTCATCGCCTCCGATCCTGACGAACCGAGGGGGGAAAAAACGGACGGAATGAGAAAAGGCGATGTGGCAAAGATAATTACCTAATCAAACATGACAGACATCGCTAATTCAAGCTAATTCACCGCACGATTTCCTAAAAACACTAATGACGAGAGAGGTAAAAAATAATTACCGTGCGTACAAACGCCGCTCTATTAAAAATATCCCCAAAAAAACATTAACGATTCGTTATGCCGCTTAATCCTCAAACTTCGTTAAAAATGTAAAAATGAAAACAGATGGTCACACCATAGGAGAAAATGCAAATGACAAAGATGGCACACTGTATGCTGGTGGGAAAGTGTGTTTAGTTTAGAATCAGAATGAGAGAGGGAGTGTGAGACAGCAAGAGGGAGGAGAGAGAAGGAAGGGAGGGTGAAAAGGGAGAAGAGTAGATAGGGAAAAAATGGTGGGAGGTGGTTGCAGGAGGACTTTGATTATTTATAACAAAATGCCATTGCAACATCCTGCGGTGGGATCAGACAGCAAAAACGTCAAGTGCGATCAGCTATAGTCCAATAAGCAGCGTGAGATCCCTGCCAGTGTACAGTGTGGACTAGGGCCAGTGCTCACAGCTCACTCAGGCTGCTAGCACTCCACCAGGGCTGAGGGCTAGGCTCTCTCCTCCTTCTGCTAGCGCCAACATAGGTGGAGGATAGGGCAAGGCAGGGAGAAACAGCCGGTGCCAGGCAGAGGAAAAGGGGGTTCGCGACTGGGTGCGCACAGCTACACAACCGGCCTATGGGAGATGGCTTCAAGAGCAATTCATCAGCCTTTAGAATCAATTAACCCGCATGTTAATTAATGTCAAGCCTATGGAACAAAAGGGGTTGTTTGAAGAGGTGTAAAAAAGGGGGGGCGCAAAAAGTGGGGGGGGTTGGTTGGGGGTGTTGAAGGAAGAGAGAAGGAGGACTGTAGGAGAGAGAGAGAGAGAGAGAGAGAGAGAGAGAGTGAGAGAGGGGTTGGGCGAGAGAGAGAAACAAGCAGCGAATGCGGATGATGGCAGGGAGAAGCTGGCACAGTGCCATCCATTCAGTGGTAGCGCCAACACGGGCTCGCCGTCGCTCTCCAGGGGTAGGCGGCTAGAAGTGGGCAGGGCGACGCAGGAACCCCCACTCCGCCGTCTTTGGCAGCTGGTGCCACGCCGGGGGCAGGCTGCTTTTCGGGACGCGTGGTGCTCTCTCTCTCCCTCTCTTTTTATTTAATTTTTTTTAACACAAACGTGAAGTTAGGAATAGGGAGAAGTTGTCAAGAAGACCCTGGCGCTCAACGTCAAGTCAACGCCACCGCGAACGGAGAGAGGCGAACATCTGCCGCCCAGAGATTACAGACGAAAGCGCACGGAGGAGCTTCAGGGAGGACAGAGCAGATCGGCTGGCATGGCGGAGCGGTGCCACCACAGGACTTACACTGGGGTGGCATGGTGCGGGGCAGAGGCAACAAAGACGTCTCACCACGGAGGAGAGCAGGTGCCCCCCCGCCCACTTCGATGCCAGGGGGGCGGGCAAACTGCTGAGAGACAGAAGGCGGGGGGCTGTGCCACGAGGGACTATGGGGGAGAAGTGGGAATTGTACAACAAAAACAACAGAGAAACTTGCGGCGCTGGTGTTTGTCCTGGAGATGACGGGGGGGGGGTGGGGGGGTGGGACCAAAGGAAGCGCCTCCCACTCCCCACCTCTCTCTGCATCTCTGCGTATCTCTCTCCACCATCTGAGGCACTGAGTCCCAGTGCCACGCAGCCAGCCAGGCGCCATGCCAACGCAATCATTGGCAGTCGAGGGCGCAGCCGGGCAGGAGGTGGGCGACCAAATAAAAGCACTTTGCTGTTGGCATTGAGGGCTCCGCGAGGAAAGGCACCGTTTGGGTGTACGTTCGGGGACCGGCGACGGCGTGTGTCGGGCGGAGCGCCACGGAGAATGCGGTGGCATCTGGCGGCGGACGCTGAGGAAGGGCACGGGAGATGGTGCGATCGGATGCGATCGGATGCCCGTCGTGGGTCGGTTGGCACAGATAAAGAGACGGCAGAACAAACAAAGGCGATCCTCCCCTTCAAACGACTAATTAGAACAACAAAAGTTTGTCTGGTTAATTAGCGCGAGCAACCTAATGAAAGGAGCGGGACAGATTACAAACTAAACAAAGAGATGGGGGGAGCAAAAAGAGAAGAAAAAAAACATAAAAAAAAAAAAAAAACAAGACGAAACAAAAGAAAAGCGGCGAGCTGCGCGGTTGGAAGGGGAGGGGAGTTCTGTGGGGGGTGCCTCTTTTTGTGACAAGCCACTTCCCCCACTCTACCACACCATTCTACCCCAAAGCCAAGCGCCACCTCTCAGTGCGCCACCTGGCAGACACCGCGATGAGGAATGACTTGCACGGGCACCGTCACCAGGGACTGTGCCAATCTGCCAATGGGCTGCCTGCTACTGGAGAGGAGGGAGGGAGAAGGAGAAGGGACCTGAGGGACTGTGCCAAGGGCTCAACAGCAGCTGTTTACAAAGACACACACACACACAACAAGAGAAACGACAAAACACATGAGGACGCATACTAATGAACTGCCAACACTAATTATAATCAGCGGACAGATGGGAATGAATTGACTTTTTTGTTATACACTGCAGTTTACTCAAACTTTGGCGTCTTTTCCGGTAAAAAAAGAAACACCGCATCGTCATTGGCACTTCCAGGTGTATGGGATTTCTGCAAGACAGTGGCAACTTCTTGGACGTCCCAAAAAAAAAAGGAAAGAAACAACAAAACCAGAGAGCATGAAATTCAACTTGAGCAGCAAGCAAAGCTATGCCACACGGGCAGGCAGAGAGGCAGGCAGGCAGAGGCAGGCAGGCAGACGTGTGCGATTTATCTACATTCACAGCAATCACCAGGGAGATGAATGGCTCAGGCTGTAGGCTCTACAACACAGCATCCAGCACCAGTATGGGAGCCAGCCAGGCAAGGGGGATGGCACGCAGACAACAGCTAGACGTGCTGCTGGAGCTCAGTGGAGGGGGCACAGGAGGCAGGGGGGGACAGGAGCAGGGACAGCCCCCCCTGCACCAGACACACTCTGAGGGAGGAGGTACCCGCCCCACCGTGCCGGCCCGCCTGCAACTCCACCAAGATGGGGGGCAGCTAGGGGGGTCGTGGGAACACTCTCTCAGACTGCCCCCCCCCCCACCCCCAACCCCACCGCCTCCTTTCTATGTTTGCCCTATTCTTGCCAACCAACCAGAGAAACTACCAAACTCCACCCTTTCAGTGGGTTTTGTATCTGCGCGGGGATGAAGGGGTGAACTATCAGGAGGAGAACCAGCCGCTTTGGGCTGCGGGTCGGGGTACTCACCGGGTCCGGGCCGGCGTCGCCGTGGTTCCCGCGAGGTCCGCTGGCATCGGGCACAGAGCCAAGGATTGGCGCCGCTGCAAAGACGGGGAACAGAAGGCTTCGTCAAATTCGTTTACATTTGTTAAGAGGAGCGCGTGGAACTAATTACAGTGGTAATTAACAAGGAGGGGGGGGGGGGGGGGGGGTCATTAGCCGCTGACATTAACTACTGGATATTCCAAAGTTTATTTTTTCTCTATACCACTTGGATTTTTGTTGGCCAAGGGGGCATGGTTGAGGAATATGAATAATTGAAGAAGCCATCCAAAGGGAGGGATTATAAGATCTTTGTGCTTCCTAGCCAGCCTTGGCATACACCACCAAGATGTCAGAGCCTGGCTCTGCCACCAGTCACTGAGGGTTGCTCTTCGAATGGTGGCATCTTTTCGGGCATCTCCAGCGCCATCGCTTTAACGCTCGATCATAACACGTACAATTAGCGATTTAATTCGCAATTGCTGTTGTGTATTTTTTTTTTTTTACCCTTCGCGGCGGAACGCATGTGGATATTATAATCTTTTTGAGGTAATGAGGTTCGGATGATCAGCCTTTCATTTAATTCCGTGGGGGATGTTAATTGCGCCACGTCTTCATTACACAAATGGATTACAAAAAAAAAAAGGAGGGCTCGCAAGAGGGAGCAGGAGGGAGAAGGCAGGGGGGGGGGGGGTGGGGGGTTGATGGAGAAAGCAGGAAGGGGGATATTTTTCTTCCTTCTTTACATGCCAGTATTCAAATAATGGCACAGTACTCGCAAACAAGCAGGGGAAAAGGCTCCTGCAAAAGTCTGGCAATGCTAGTCTGTCCTAGTGCTCTACTGGAAAACCTGGTCTCTCTCTCCCTCGCTGCCTGCTCTCCACAGCATCAGCCTTCAGTCATGGGGACTTCCATCTGCCTTTCTCAGGACCTGGATCTTACAAAAACTGGGGCTGCAGAGCATTCTGCCTGGAATCTAATTTCTCTCGATTGGATATTATTGCGGTTATTCAAATGATTAGTGTTGGTCTCAGGTTATTATTGAGCATTGTAAGAGGGGTGTCGTTGGCGCCCGGGCGAAGCAGAATGGAGAGGAGACAACAGACACTGTGGCGGGCACCGGCTAATGTCCTCTGTGCTTAATCATCCTCCAGCAGAATGGTTTTATGCATATTTCATTTGCATATCATTAAATCGCTAAGGCACACTGGCAACTGGCAGCGGGGAGAGCGAGGGAGTGGAAAGTGGGGGAGCACAAAGTGTAAAAAAAAAAAAAAAAAAAAAGGAAAGAGCGACTCATTATGCGATGGCAATCTTCAAAGCTGCGTGCCTGCTTTCCGGCAACCTGCCAATTCATTTTAATTCCACGTTAATTAAAAAGTGGGCGCGCTCAACCTTTCAGACGTGGATTAATTGAGCGCCTTGCAATCTGTGCAGAAGGGACTCATCAAATACATTGTGTGTGTGTGTGTGTATGTAGAATATATGGATATCTATGGATTTTGTGAATTATAACGGGATCGTTTGAAATAGAATATTAATTATTCTAATTACGGCAAGCTTTTGCTGATACGGAGATCGTTTCTTTTCCACCTCTTTGTCGGTTTCACAGAGAACAAACCACAGTGGTGTTTTTCTGTGACCAGTGGATATAATGAATACAAAAACCTCATGTTCAAACAGACATTCGCCTTGTAATTATGTCTGACCCGATGTAATGGTTTTAACACGCTGTATGCGGGATAACACAGGGTGGCACCGTGGCGGCTGGCAGCAGCTGGCAGCGGGCGCCAGCCGGTGGGTTCGGGGTGGGTCCGGGGTGGGTCCGGGATGGGTCCGGGATGGGTCCGGGATGGGTCCTGAGAAGCCAACGGGCTGGGGGTGCTCGAGCAGTGGGGCGAAGCATGGGAATTTCTGGGGACACTATGTCAAAACCTTTGACTAAGATCTTCCTGGGAAAGACAAAACAAACCTCAGTGCCCACGTCAACACTTTACCCGCAACACACACACACACACACACACACACACACACACACACACACACACTTTCCCTGTCCTTAAGGTTGAACATAAAACAAACCCTGTTTAATGTATGCACAAATTAGTCGGCTTGATTGGACTGTGATTGCTTGTATTAAATCAGTTGAGAGTTGATTGTCCATAGTTTCTGATTAAAGCATTCCCTTCCTCCTCTGTCTGGAGAACTGTCCTTTCGTGAGGGACAAGGGGCGCATTGTCGGCTTACAAAACAGGCGTATACAGACCAAAAACTCCCACACACATACACCCAAATTAATTAATTGTGGTACATACTACAGGGCACTATTGGACAACTGCTATATCTTCCTCATAATCACATAACCAAAATATTTTAAATAATCTGAACACATTTGAAGACAAAATTAAAAAAGAGATGATAAAACTTTCACTTAAAAAATATATTTATTGAAAAAACCCTGCACAAATCTCAAATGAAATCAAGCGCAGTAAAATTATGAATTCAAAACAAAACAAATACAATATTACCTCCGGTGAGATTTTTAATTAAACAGAAAAAGGGGGTAAAAAGCGTGTTGTCTCCAGGTAGAATTAAGCACTGCGCCCACCTGGCTTTTCTAATTGCAAATGCCAAAATGTTCCAGACTTCCTAGCAGGATCCATACCCCTCGTGAGGCAAATCCCCCCAGGCTACGCACGGAATATTCAAATTAAGCAAGCTTCAAACGCCGCGCAATTAGCCCTGTTTAGTAATTTGAGTAATGAGAGCCGGAGGGGCCGGCACGGGGTGGAGGGGCGGGCAACGCTAGGCGGGGGTGCAGGCTGGCAGACGGGAAGGGTGGGGGGGGGCTAGCATGGCTGGTATAAGCCCCGGCGCTTTGTAGCCGCGGCACACATGCAGATGTCGCTGTAGTTCTTCCAAAAGCTCTCCGTCGACCAACCAAAAGGGAGGGGAGGTAACGAGGACCTCGTTTGGCATCGCACACACCTCCGCCGTGTGGTTTCAAAAAGACGTGCAAGAATGGGGTGCGGTGGGGGGGGTTGTGGGAAAGAAAGGCTGGCAGCTGGGGGCGGAGAAGTTAAGATGGGCGAGGATGGGGTTGGTGGGTGAGCGGGCGAGCAGGCGGGCAGGAGGGAGGGAGGGCGGGGGCTGCCTCTCTCTCCCCCTCTATGGAGGAATGTGGACGTAAATAATTGTGGTGAAACACGGGCAAGGTAAAGCTGTGCCGACAGCGTGTCTGTGTGCAGCTGAGCGTGTCACGTGGTGTAGGCATTATGCAGAATGGCCATTTTAATATGCATAAGGGGCCGCTTTATTATGCAGCGCCGTGCAGGGGTAATATTGGCGGACTGTGCAGCCGTGCTCTGGTGACTGTCTGGGAATGTTATCTCTTTCTGAGCAAACACAGCCCTCATTTCCCCATGCTCTCAAAATGTTTAATCATCGCGCAGCGCCCGCTGTTCCCTTTGTGAAGGAAACAATAAGAAACTTGAGTGGGAAGTTCCAACGAGCTGTGTTGTGTACTGGCATTTCTGAACCCTTGCCACTCCACACAATTTTTAACACACACCCCACAAACAAACACACATACACACATTCGCTACTGATCGACTGCTCTGGCGGTGGCTTCGTTCTTTATGGCGGTAGAGGCAGCCCCCCCCTACATCAGAGAATAAGTGGTACGGTCCAGATTGCAGAGGACTAGTTTCCCTGACAAACGGTGTCAAACAAACCCAGCGGGCTCATGAGACCTCATGAAGCATGGAGCTAGCACCCTGACAGAGAGCCTGAAATCCATAAAAGGGCCTTTAGTTTACACATGGGGGCAGTACAGACATCTCCTAACATGTCGTGAGTAAAGAACCACACTAATTGTCCTGTCTGGCTGGCTTTCCCCTCTATCTGTCTGCCACAGATTACCGATGTATAAAATGGCTGCCCAGTGGGAAGCAGATGGATGGGGCAGTGCCAGAGAGGGAAGGAGCGGGGGACTGGGGAGGTCTCTCCCTCCCAGCTCTGAGTCCCGCCACCCTCCAGCGGGACTTGACCTTGAGACACAAGGTCATTCTGATGGAGGAGCACAGCTCTGCTGCTCCAGAGGGGCCACCCCCTCCCTCTCTCTGCCAACGGCCCACTGGGTCATTAGCCAGCTGTACTGGGGGGCCAAGGACAGCGGTCCAGCTAGCTACCCAGGGACAACAAGGAAGACACTCTATCCCTTAAAACAGTTATTTCACAATGGCTAATACCCGTGCTAATAGTGTAATAGTGTAACCTAAAGCCCACTACAGGTGTCTAGTACCAGCGGCCTCATCTCCATGTGTGGCCCAGTCACCCACATGTGAGAGCAGCCCCCCAGCCCCAGGGTGCTGCAGTACAGCCCAGTGGGACCACAGCCTGACGGTGACTGATGGGGGCTCCTCAGACGCTGGGGGCTCTTCTCCGGTGACAGTCACACCGGCCTTTGTTATCTCAGGACGCCCCCTCCCAGGCTTACAGTGTTCCAACGCCGCCTCAGTGGTTCAGTCGGCTGATGCCGGAAACCAAGCGAGTTTGGGGAGCCTTAGTGGGATATAGGATTACAGCTGGCTCTCAATCCCCACTGAGTCTGACGAACCAAAAATACCTGGGGATCCTGGGAAGGAGGTCAACGTGCTGCTGTCAGGGGTTACGGTGTTGAGCGGGGTGACCGAGAGCTCCTTGGGCATTTATCAGCTTAGCATGGCTATTAGATGATGAACGTACTCCGTGCTATTGTGCATATCAAAGAGATGAATACAGTGCACTCTATTCCAGAGAGCCCTTCAGGCGGTGCCCTACCAGTGGGTGTAAACACCGCAGCCTGGGAGCTCTGTGTTGCTGCGCCGCCAAGCCCTCTCCTTTCTGCCCGGGTGTCTCCGGGGCTAATGAGGATGCTGTAGGCCAAGCAGGGCTACCCGCGGGCTCACCTCCGACCCCGCCCAGTTACCACGCTTCACCTTTTGGCCCCGCGCGCTCACCTCACTGCCAAGGCCACAATGCATGCCTACTGCTAAATCCACACCTGTGTGTGTGTGTGTGTGTGTGTGGATCTGTGTGTGTGTGTGTCGTTGTGTTTAACTCTGTGTGTGTGTGTGTGTGACGGCCGAAGCTGAGAAGTAACCCTATCTCTTTAACCGCTGCCTAGTGTGAGGCCTGGCAGATTAATTGGCTCCTGGTAATTCTATCAGATTAGTATTAATACGCTGTCGCCGAGGCGATTGAGGTGACCCGCGCTCTGTCTCACCGGCTTTTTATAAACTAGCGTGAAGGTCAACTGTCAATCATCCGGCACAATATGATAATAAGCCTTTAAAGCCGGCCGGGGGAGGATGTTATTAGCGGCGGCAGAATTGGCTGACCTAATGACTGTCATAACCGCAGCGCTGCAGAGAGGAGCGTTTATAGATGGGGGGGGGGGGGGGCTGGGGGAGGAGGGCGAGAGGGATCAGCTCTGATCACTCCTGAGGGTAGGCTGAAACCTAGCTAGCACACTTAGCACAGCCCTAGAATAGGCCTAGAGCACCACATGTAGATCCTGAACGTACCCCACTGTGTGTTGCATCCTTCCCTAACAAGCAAGACTTAGTCAACTTCTTTTCTCCGTACAATATTAGGCACCGTGTTGTAGCCTAATGAACTAGTAATCTATTCGTTTTTTAATGAGCGTTTGTATGAGGGTGACCTTGGGAGGCAGCAGACTGGAGAGCGCGCCTGGTGGCAGAGCACTGCTTAGTGCTTACACTCTGCTTGTCGGGGAGGTGTTCTAGAGCTCTCTGCCATGACGCCTGGCCCCTGGTGAGGATGCTGTGTGTCGGCCGGGCCCCTCCGCTGGCGACGGGCGATGACTAGACTAGTCCCCCACTCAGAGGACTGACGCCTGCAGAGCGAAGGGGAGGCAGAAACGGGAGGCAAAGAGATTTAGCAGCCAAACTGCCCCTCCAGAGTCGTACGCGCGGTCCAGTGAGAGGGATCCTGTGTGCCAGTGTTTATGTGTGTGCACGCATATGTGTGTGTGTGCGCGTGTGTGTGTGTGTGTGTGTGTGTGTGAGCGACAACGAGCGGGGAGAGAGTAAAGGTCAGATAAAGAGTGTGTGTGGGTTTGAAAACAAACGGACAACGTGAAATAGACGGACAGGTAGAAGCAGTTACAAAGGGACAGGAAAACAAATGAAAGACAGAGAGGACGCCGGCTTGCTGCTGTGTGTGTTTTTTGTGTGTCCTAGGAGAGAAGGGGGGGGGGGGGACATAGGAAGAGAGAAACTGGGATGGAGAAAGAGAGGCAGAGACGCTGTCTGCTGTGTCTCCCAGAGGGCCTGCACCGGGCGGCTGACAGGGGAGCCATTACAAGCGTGTCTCTGACAGCTCACTCTCTCATTACAGCAGCAGGGACAACCAGTCCTGCCGCCGCCGTCGCCGGCACGGCCCCGCACCCCCTCCCTCTGGACCCCCCCCGTGGAGGAGAGCTGCAGCCCCTACAGTACCACTATTACCTGGTCTGTCTGCTTACTCTCTAATTCAGCTGGAAGCAAACCCCAAACCCTTCTCCATGCGTGCCCGCCTTTTACTCACAACATAATAGCCACGCGACTACTAAGAGAGAGGGGGAGGGGGGTTAATATCCGGGTGCTGTGTTGAATCCTACGATCAGAATCAATTGGTGGCTTTTCTTTGAGAGGTTTTCTATGGACGTGGATGCGGCCCTTTAAGCCAACATCTCTTCCCACGCTGTAGTTTCTTTCCGTGAGTGCGTTTCCTTCCTTCCACGAGCTGTGTGAATGCTCACTGACATCATCAGATCTAGTGCCCTGGCCCCAACTATCTGACGGGGATTATAAGCTGATTGTACTTGGCCCCTTGTCGTTCTCTCTCCCATCCAGATCTACAGTGGCTGCAGCACCCTCCTCCACCCTCCTCCACCCTCCTCCCTCCTGTGACACATCTGAGGGAGCCCTGGTCTAGTAACGCTGGGGGTGTCCTGCTGAAACATTCAGCCACCATAGCCCCCGCTGGGGAAGCTCTCTAAGCGTACGTGTACCTCGTAATGTACGGCGCTGTCAGTAGACACCCGGTCGGGCCCCGGAATAAAAACGCGCCGCTCTGCCCCATCGAAAAAACCAGCCCCGGCTGCAAAGCATCGTGCGGTGAGAGAGGGAAAACCCGTTAAGAGACTTTCATAAGACTAGACGAAAGGCGTAGGGATATGACCTCTGCCGACGGTGGGGGGGGGGGGAGAAATCTGCTGCCTCCGCACTTTAGCGCTAAAGGGCAATGACAGACTTAATTGGATGGAGAGAGACGTTCCTCTAGGTCTTTTTGGCAACTCCCGGCGCTGAGGTTAGGGGAACTGCTCAAAAGAGGAAGCCAACTTAAACAAAAGGATCTCTGAGGCGAGGAGACCTCCATCTGTAGCTGTTTAAGTACTAGACGCATGAGGCCCCAGCCCCAGCGCTGCTCACATCATCGATACACTGCCTCAGTGCAAAAAAAAAAAAAAAAAAACACGTTCTGCTCCGCGCTGTCGCCTGTCCAAGCTAAATCTTTTTAAACCCACAATTGTAAATGAAAAAGAAAAACACTTGCGCATTGAATTCCTAGACATAAGGCCAGACCCCAGAGATAAAAAACACAGAGACACATTCTCGTCTACAGTGAGGCTGTGGGCCAGAACAACCAGGCTGGGAGACAATCCTCTGGAACCAGTCACACACATCTACTGAGACTTATGCCAATTACTCTGTGTTTGTGTGTGTGTGTGTGTGTGTGTGTGTGTGTGTGTGCGCGCGCTAGAGGGACAGTGTTGCATACAAGTAGGACAGAAAAAACGTGTCTATCAAGTTGAATCACTGAAGATTAAAAGTTTAGGTTAATAGCAGATAAATGTTTTCAACGTCTGCCAAGCACTCCCGTAGTTGCTGGGGGAGCTAGACCCTAACTTCAATAACTGCTCTTCCCTCATGCCTAGGCTTATTTGAAGTAATAAAAAAAATGGAAAGGCAAAAAATGATGAATTCCATATTTGGAAATGATTGACACGCAAGACGCTAGCGGAGGACCTCGAGACCCTCCTTCCCATAGGCCAAAGCCATTAGTAGTGTTCTCCGAGCAAATCTGGAGAATTAGCCCCATCACAGCCCCGACAAAAAGAGGAAATGGGCCTTTTCTTTTTCTACAGCTAACAGTGCTTTTGTGCCTTTTCATTCCGCCGACTTTATAGATTAGCCTCTCTCTTTTTTTTTGGTCAGTATGTGTGCTCCGGCTCAGAGGAAGCGGTTCATTAAAATGAAATGCCTATTTCTCCTTTTTAGTTTTTAATGTGCTGTACAGGGATGTTAGCCAAAGCCCTGTAGAAAGCGAAAAGCCAGACGGCCCTCTTGGCGGCCGCTCTTTGGTCACGTTGCCTCGCTCGGAGCCCCCACGTTTCCTGCCTGCTGTCACCGAGACACAGACGCAGTGGCCCAGCCACCACAGGCCCGGGCAGGGGACCCACAGGGGGAGGCTGAGAAAGAAAGACGGGGCGGAGAAGGTGCACGAAACTCTGCCGCTGTGATCAGGGGATCTACTAATTAGGAGCAGAGAACAGAGAGGGAGGCGGGTGGATGTAGTTGATGACTAAAAATAGAGAGGCTAGACAAAGACTGCGCGGAGGGACGGGGAGAGTGGGCGCTGGGACGCGGTGATGTAGATAGAGGGCGCCTGCACGGTGACTGATGAACACGCACAGGAGGCCATCTAATTGCACCGGCGGTGAGGCTGCAGAGGGGGGGAGAGAAACAAACAGAGTAACCAACTCCAGGAGACAGAAACGAAGAAGAGAGATAAAGAATAGTAAATGACCACATCCTAACACTTTACACCGCATTGATCTCCTGTTCTGTACCCCTGATACACACGCTCTCTCTTCTCCTCCTCCAGGCCAATGTGATTATGAACAGGGTCTATAAATCAATGCCTGGTGGGGAAAGGCCACCCACAATTCTTAGAGAGAGAGGGAGCGAGGCAGAGATGCTCTTTGGGGTGGGGCGCGCTTGATTTGTTAATAGTACATAATAGGGCCCCATTTTCAACGGGCGCATTAAATCATACACCGCTGGCCCCGATTGCAGGCATTAAAGCAAAACAAGGGCCTCTAATACACAACTCCACTTCTTATATTTTATACCCACCCTCTGAAGCCCAGGACTAAATTGGATTTTCTCAGCACTGTTTTTTGTAATTTGAAACATCCATCATTTATTATTAAAGAAAGGGAGAAGAGGGAGGGCCTGCCTTCGGCAGCATGGGTAAACCCCACCTCACCTCAGCATCACCCAACACTTTCCCCTGCCCTCCGGGGCAGTTAACTTTACTTTCTTCTTCTCCGCAGAGCGGGCTGCTATAACGGCACATAAATATGGTGTGGGGTTGTTTGACTGGTGAACAGTGGAGACTGAGCCAGCCAGCAGTGTGTGCGCGCGTATGTGTGTGTGTGTGTGTGTGATGAAGCTGCCATGCCTGCCAGGCTGGAGGCATGTGCATCTGGCGTGTGTGTGACTGTGTGTGACTGTGTGTAAGTGTGTGACTGCTGTGAATGGCCTCCACAGAAACAGAAGGTGGTGGTGCGTCTCTTGTGTTTTCTCCAAACCGCCAGGAAATCCTTCCCCTGAATAAAAGCCCCTCCGTGTGCTTTAGTAATCCTGTTCTGTATTATCAGGACGCCACAGCTAAGTGTTGCAATTAGGCCCCCCTTTTACATGCAAATCAACTTGACAGCACAACAATCAGTCGGTCACGCCAGCTCTCGCTCTCTCTCTCGCCCTCCCCTCTGCTCCGTTGCTCTCTCGCCCTCTCTCCCGCTTTCTCCTGGCTCTCTTGTCTTTCTTTGGCATTTGCGGCAGTTGCCCCATTTGCATTATTTATCATATCAGTGGTGAATATACGTGGTTTCCTGGACGGCCTTGTGTTGATTAGTGCGGCATTACATATGTTAAGCTGAAAACGGAGTCATTCCATTCACTCACGCTCCAGTGCACCAATAAGGGCGGGGGTCCCGAAATTAAACAGGGATCATGCAAATCCTCCAAAACTGTTCACAGCAAACATAGTGCAAGTGTTGGCGTGAGGATGTGGGTTAGAAAGAGGGAATCAATGGCCCACGTGTTACAAAGGCGCATGCTGTGTGGACTGCTCACAAGCATTCATTTTCTCCCGGGTCATCTATTGTGTGCCACCAATTGGTCCGGTGTGGGGCCTGGCCACCACAATGGGCTTCCACACAGGCATCCACTTCCAGCAGGCACGTCCTCCATGCACTACTCCGGCTCCTAGTCACCGGTGGGGCAGCCGCCTCAAGGCTTTTGGGGGGCGCCGTCTCTCATTGTTCGCAGTCGCGCGCACACACACACACATACAGCTGAGCTTAGCTCCTCCCCTTACCTCCTCTCACATGGCCCACACGACAAACACATGATGTATGTAGTCTTGTAAAGACATGCACTGGTGCCAGTTGGTCACTGGGATTATAGATAGGCACCATTTGTATATAGGAGGAGACCCATCAAAGAACTGCAGCGACGTGCGCTGGCGTGATGGATGCGTGCGCCTTGATTATCATTAAAAAGTCGTTTCGAAGACAAATAGGGTGTAGCTTTTTCACATTATGGCTACTTCATTGCACATTTGGGTTGAGAGAGAGCCCGGCTGATCAGCAGGCCGTCCCTTTGCTATGGTGATTACTGAGGACCGGCTCTGTGGGGATCGGCCAGAATGGGTGGACAGCAGGCCGGGGTCTCTCTCTCTTCCTGTGGCGTAGGGGACACGTCTGACCCCAGGAGGGGTCTCTCTGTCAGTCCTCAGTCCCAGTGCTACTGTGCTTAACATGCTGCCCCCTTTCCACGAAAACGCTCCGCTAATCCATTTCCGCATCAAAACCCTGATAGAGGCGAGATGGTCTGCCAGCTCCGCCTAATCAGAAGAAAATAACTGCATGTGATCTCCGTTCCCTCTTTTTTTTCCTAGGGGTCAAGTAAATTAAAGCCGACAGAAATAGTATCGGGGGAGAATTTAAAAGAAGCCCGATAAAAAAATAGGCATGGTGGATGATGAGAAGGGTTAGAGGGGGAGCAGTGCTGCAGGACGGGCCTGTGTGCCTTTAAACTGAAGTCTCAATCTCACGTAGTTTTGTTCCTTAAAAGGAAATCAGAGGGCTTAGCTGAGGCATTGCCTTGATAGTCATGAATAAACATCAGACTGCCTTTCTGCGCATACATCATACATCAGAAGAAGACACTACCTAATGGAGGAGGACTTGGCGCCCACCGACACATGAAAAGGCTGAGAAATTACCCACCAAACCATGCAGCCGCGTGGCTCGAAAATGGACCGCTGAGGGGGAGAGAGAAAGAGGAGGGGGAGGGCGGGGGAGCAGGAGGAGGAATCTTTTTGACTAAAATGGCTCCCTGTGATAACCATCTTCTCAGAGCTGCAGAGCTCCTTCACAACAGAGAAAAATAAATAAAGTAATGTATGCTACAATAGTCATTTACAATTACTATGAGAGTACCCGGTAATTTTGGGGGGGATCTCTCCAGCAGCCATTTCACCATTCCTCCACTCCCATGGCAGTCAATGAGAGAACCCCTGGCTTCCTTTCACACTGTGTTGATTCTGCCGGCACATTAAGGTGCGGTTGCCATTTCAGAGCTGCCATTTAACAAAGCAAAGGGAGTATTATTCCGGCCACTATAGGAAATGAAATTGTGTGATGAAGAGCGGGAGGTCGGTGGTGAGGGTGATGGTGGTGGTGGCGTGGGGCGGGCTGTCTGCAGTAAAACGTCATCTCCAGGGCCAGATGCTGAAAAAGAGAGGCTGCAGTCCGGTGGGAGCCACACGCCGTAGGGACACACTGCAGTGGAGATGAGCTGGACCTGGGAGAGCCAGGACGGAGGGAAGGGACAGACAGGGACAGAGAGAGAGAAAAGAACAAAGGCTACACGGACAAGGATATGGAAAATGAAATGAAAACGGGTAGATTTCAATAAAATAAAAAGGGACAGAAAGAGAGAACGGGGGTATAGAATCACTGGGGTGGCTTTTGAGTTTCTTAGCTCCCATAATATTATGGTTGTGACTTTCAGCAGGGAAAGAATCTGCAGTACCCCTTAGCTTTGTGCATCACCAGCCTCCACTGTAAAAGCCTCTGTGCTAGCTTTAATTAACATCCTCCTTCTCCCTAATTAGCATAAACAAACACAAATTCTCAGATTACATAGTTTGAATCATTTGTTGATACAGTAGAACAAGTAGCTCTTGGAAAAAAAGACAAGAGGGGAATGACTAAATATTCAATGGGTTCAATTGTTGCAGTAATGTGGCCATGAATAATTTGTGGTGGGGGTATGGAGAACAGAAGGTTTAGCCGGAGCTCCGGCATGTCCACCATTTCCTATCTGCGAGCGTGGGTGCATCAGTGTCTGTAGAAAGCCTGGGGCAATGTTAGAGCCAGGACAGATCCACAGAGAATCCCTTGGAAAACATCCATCAGAGGGAGAGACTAATTGGTGCATGTGTAAGTGTGTAAGTGTGTGTAAGTGTGTGTGTGTGTGTGTGTGTGTGTGTGTGTGCGCGCACGCGTACTGGGGCAGGGGGATGTACACCTAGCCAGGCGTGAGAGCAGCGTTGTGCAACGGAGTGCAGTAATTTCTTTGATCATTTTTAATGGCGGCCCTTTCATGTGGGGCTGCGGTTCACTCACAGCTCCCTGCAGGTGTCATCTCATTCCTTCAGTTGCGGGATTAGTATGCGGCAGGCAATAAAAAGCCAGGCCATTGCACTGTGCGGCGCACATACATAATCTCCACCCACCGGGATCATTACCTTTTCAAAGGAAGATATCTGCCCACAGTCTACAGAGAAAGTGGTAGAAAAGAGGGGGAGAAAGAGAAAAGGAGAAAATCGGAGAGAGATTCGTACACGAGTAAGAAAGAGGCAGAAATAGAAAGACACGATGCGACGCAAACAGGGAAGCAGTAAAGGAGGAGATAGGTAAGACAAAAAGACGCATTTGGAAGGAAACGGGGAGAGAGAGAGCTATCAATCAGCATTTGTGGTAGAGGAAGGCGGGCGGGCGGGCGGGCAGGGTATAAAGGTTCAGCCTCCTCCAAAGCCAGGCTGATATGGACCAGCCAGCTAGATGGTCAATCCTACTTGCCTGGTCTCAGTCTGGGAGAAAGCTCACAGGAATAAACGATGATGCCCCTCTCCTCCTCTCCAGTCAGCTGAGCAGCCTCATACATAAATCATCCAGCCATTTCACCTCTTTCTCCACCTCTAATTTGTATGGAGGTCGAGCTAATCTCAAACCGCTCTGACATGCAGACAGAGAAAGCTGCCACAGACAGAACCTGGCTCTCGCACTAAAATCCAATTTGAACATTGTTAAAAAAAGCATAGCTGGGTAGCTGTAAGATGACCACATTGCCGTCTGCCTGGCTGGCTCCATCCAATAGTCTTAATGGGTTACTAGGGAGATGTGTGAGAGGCCCACCAGCGCCCGGCCCTGGGTTAAGCTTGGCAGACAGGTGGGAGGTCTAACAGCAACTAAAGAGCCGTTGCTTATGACGTGAAATCTGTAGCGGAGCGGCGGGCCATTTCATCCTTATTAGTCCTCCGGATGCTGATGCTCGCTGTCCTTGTGGAGGGGAAACATGGCTAGCTCTGCTACGCTTTACACGCCTATTACAGTAACTTCCTCTGTCAAATGTATGTAAGGCTAGACCACTGAAACGGGATATCATTCACAGAGGCTCCTCATCTATTTATTCAGGTCCTATACAGCCGATGGTACTGATGGCCATAGAGACTAGCAACAGGCCATTCTGTCTGGGAATTGTTTTGGTTCTGTACAGTTATACAGTAGCCTATCATTTAGAACGTATTGATGTGGGCAGAGATGTATGACAGGATCCAATTTGACATGCATACGCTAGTTTAGTGTGTGTGTGTGTGTGTGCGTGTTTCTTGCCAAATTCCCTTCCTTCCTTTCCTTGAGAAGCATGACCGCACACACAGAAAAACAGAAAATCCTCCATTATCCACTAAGAAGCCTCGTTTTACTCCAATTAGCTGTAACATCCATCTGTATGTGTTGGATTAATACAGTGGTGAGGAGCGGGAGCTCAGGCCTGTTTACTCCCACCAGCCAATACATGGGATTCAGGGAGATTAAAAAGATTACCAGTGTGTTCTCTAAAACAGGGAGATTAGCTAATTTCCCTGACTGGGAGGTATTCCCTAGGCTCACTCAACCCCAGTCAGTCAGGGGAGCTTGCATTGGCTTGGCTGGGGCTGGGTTGGGAAAATTTAGACTGGGCTGGGTTGGCAGCGTGGAAGACGCAGGGCCTGCATAGCTGCTCAGCACCTGTCCAGTTTTATGAGGCTCTGGAGAGGGAGGTTTTACTGACAGTATGGAAGATTCCAGTACGGAACGAGAGTGAGATCTGACAGTTCTCTCAGCTTTGGTCAGAACGGCCAGGTAGACGTCTATGGATCCTTCATGCGGACCACTCTCCAGTCACAGCCAGGTGATGGGGCGATGGCTGACTCTCCTCGTCCACCATCCATGGTAGTTCTCAGTCAAAATAACTCATTGTGGTACCCTGTAATTTTACCATGGCTGGTAAAGGAATGCATCGCATTGAGGAACCACATAATCAGTCTGGTATACAAAAGCAAAGGTAATCTACAACACAATAAAACGGAAGGCGATAGACTTGATGGTGTCAGATCCACCGCGGTACATCCTGATGCTGGTGTGTAGACTAAAGGATAGGGAGAGTGTGAATCTGAGGCATCATTAGCCTATTCCTGGCCAAAAGTGAATTCATTTAAAGTAAAACATCTTGCCTGGCTCTAATGCTGGACTCAGCTAGCAGGCGTTTTGATTCCCCAGGTGTACAGTTGGTGGGTTGGGGGTGGAGGCGGCGGGGGGCAGGGGGGGTCTCCCTGCGGTCCGATGAAAGGCAGGGGCTTCCTGCAGCAAACGCAGGCGCTCTCCAGAAGCGCGCAGGCCTCCCGACACTGGGCTTTAATTGGCCTTCTTTCCAGCGGTGAACCTTAATGACTTTGTTCCTGGATTAAAGAGGCCTCAGACCGCTCAGGCGAGAAAAGGGCTCTAACCTTTAGCGGTAACATATCTCCCGCGTTCTCTCTATCTCCTAGCCTGGATTTTACCTTGTTGTCTGCTTCCCGTTCCCTCTCCCTCGCTCATCTTTCCCCCCCCCTTATTCCTATGCCACCCCCACAACTAAAGTGAAGCTCTCATCAAAGCTCCTTGAGACGTCATCAGTCACAACACCCCCGAACAGACCTTTGTGTCCAGGCACAAAACATTTTCTTTAAGGTTATAGAGGGACGGATTTCTCCCTCTGCAAAAGGTTAGTGAGGACTAGATAGGCGTCAACACTGAATAATTTTGCAAGTGTTCTTTTCCTTTGCCCCTGTACGGCTCTCCCTCCCCAGTGTCTCTTCCCTCCATCCAGCATACATCAGCCACTGTCCATTCCATTCTGACAGATTGGGGAAACCACGGTACAAGCCATTCCAATTGAGTGCACTGATTTGGGGAGCAGAATGCTTGCAAATCAGAGGACTAATTATAAAGTCTATTTGTCCTGTCCTTGACCTACTCAAGCTAAAGTGAAAAAAGAAGTCATTTCTCCAATACCTCTGGAACAAAAAACCTTTCCAGAGAGTTTTTGGATTTCTGACTATACTGAGCAACCAAAGTTGCATAAATGTCATCACACAGAGCATTGTGCTCACAAAGACAGCCGAGGCAAACGGTCACTTAGCTTAACATTTCAGCAACGAATGTGGTGTAACCTTGCAGCACAGTGCACAGGAAAAGCAAATGGGAAAAAATAAAATGTATAATAAAAACATATCCTTTATCAGTGTCTGTACAAGTGTATGCCCACGTGTCCGTGTGGGATTCCTGTGGCTGTGTGCCGGCTGTCCTTCAGAGAGCAGCAGCAGTGTATCCAGGCCAGAGTGAAGGGAAAGCTGAGTGATAGACTAATCGATGCGGTGCCTAATCAGCCAGCTTAACTCTAATACCCTAGACAGGTCCACATCATTATCATATCAGCCTCAACACGTTTCCAGGTGACATGGTACAGGCAGCAAACAGATTACAAAAAAAACAATCTTGTCAAGAGATGCCACGATGCTGTGCTTTGGTGGTGGTGGTGGTGGTCTGAGTGAGTGTGTGTGTGTGTGTGTGTGGGGGGGGGGGGGTAGGAATACTTACCAGGACAAACAATTCTCTAACAACAGAAGGGGTGTGGGGCAGAAGGGTAGACATTTGAAGCATTTGGCAAACTTTTCCTGCTGGAGTTGGTGTTCGTGGGGAGTGTGAAGGGGATGGTTTATTGCTGGCTTTGATGTGGGAGGGAGCTCCAACCACTTGCCCTCCAGCCCACAGAGCGGGCCTTAGCAGCCCATTACCAGGTGTCTATTAAGGCAGGGTTTGTTTAACCCGGCCACACGTTTGGGGGAGCAGGGGGAACTCTTATAAATCATCTATAAACGGCTTTACACAAACAGTTTGCAGGCAGTAAATGACGCATAAAAGAGGAAACAGGTTTGAGGTTGAGGGCATGCGGTTGTGTCAGTGCACTTTGCACAAGTATCTCTGAAACACCAACACACTTAAATGTGAGCGATTCCCAGGAGCTGCAAGACCTTGAGAGGCATTTCAAACCATATCAAAAGGGAACTACACGTGGGATGTGTTTACTTACGTTTACTGAGGAGCGAGAAAACACAAACATGTCCCGTTTTAAAATCAACCAGGCACTAGCTAGGTTAGAAGCTTTAATTTCATAACATTTCCCAAAATGAAGAGGGTGGCTACACTGTGTGTTGACACCGGTTTCCCTCGGCTTCCAAATGTCAATTCTCCCCCAGTGAGTTTGTTCTTATCTCTTGCACCAGGCAGTGATGAATGAGCGGGCTGATTAGGTTTATGTTCCATAATAAATACTGTCTTTTAAAGGTCAACCTTATTCAATTCATAGCTGGATGGCAATCAGCAACACTGCAGCATAGGGAGGGGAACATTTTCTTGGCCTACACTCTCCCCAACCCTGGGCTTATTAGAACAATCCAGAACAAAAACACTCATTCCACCCGCCACCCCCAGCCTTTTCAGGTGTCCTGGCTCATAACACACTGCTACTCAATTACTGTCAGCTTGCTTTTAAGGACAGAGCAGATCTGTTAGAAAATGGCAGTGGATAACAATTTCTACAAAAACAATGTTCACGGCACTAAATTGGCCCCCTCATTAAATTGTACATCGGAGAGAACCAATGGTCCTCAAACAAAAGGCCACAATTAGTTTGCTGCGGCATAAAAACTGATTAATACGCTGTTACACACAAGTCTCCACGACAATTACATCACTAATGAAGACCATATGGCTGGTTGCTGCAGGCTTGACCCTACAGTGAATAGCACAGATTTTTACATGAAGCTAATGACATTAACGGAAAACCTCAGCAGTCGCTCAGCACAGGAACAAGTCCAACAATACCTGGCCCTGAGAGAAAATCAATCGCCATTGATTAAATGTTCACAGTAGAAAGATTCAGATGGGGCTTGTTCACTGACGCAACCTTCCTGACCGCGCATGTTTTAGCCCTTTGGAAAGAGCCTTATTTAGAGGGGCCCACCCAAATCCATATCAGAGAAGCTGTTGCTATCCTTAAGGATGCAAAAGTGCCTTTCTTGTGGTCCGGAGGCTAACCCCAAAGACTTAGCAGCTACCGGTCCCCGTCATCATTAATGCCTAAGATGGCTAACCAGCGCACTGTCAACAGCTCCCTGGCTAATCGACGTGTCAATCAATGGCGGGTGTGAGGCGGGCTTTTAGAGGGTCCCAGGGGGGTGGCTTCTCAGAGCACGCTCGGTTTAACACGGCTCCGCTGAGCCAGTGTAAACAGAGAGGGAGATAGACTGCGGGATTGACTGGCTGATCAATGCCATTGATCAGTTGTTACCTCCAGCTCTCTGTGCAGGCTGCTGGCTCGCTCCGCTGACGCCGCCGCTGCCCGGCCCTCGGCATCCAGTGTCTGGATCAGAACCTCGTTCTGCTCCGTCAGGTCGCACACAAATGACTGCAGCACATCCACCTTTCTCTAGAGGGAGACAGAGGGGAGGGTGCACACAGACGTGACCTCAGGTTAATAGATGCTGATGATTCTAGATAAACTTCAATGGGTTTTTCTATTATCTGTACATCTCCATTCATTTGTATGGCGCATCTCAGTGTTTTCTTTCAAACGCAAATGTCACACTATCACACTACAAAAGCTTGTATGTAGAAAGTAGAAAAGGGAGCACAGATACGATCAATTCCATTGGTATCCTTCTGATAAAGAGCTCTAGATCGGTTACATATCCGCCATTTATCCAGACTAGGGATAGAGGAGCAGCTCTTCATTTACACACTGCTGGACTAACACACCACCCCTGACCCACCGTGCCACACTCTCTGTCCCTGTGGCCAGCCTCTATGCAGGACAGTGCTATCTATAGGACAGGCTGAAACCCACCGGGCACCTACTTGTAATTTAGCATGGATGGACACATAGGAATTATTGCCGCTCTGTCGGCGGTGAGGTGGAAAATGGAGATAAATGCCCCCATCACGCTGAAGGGTATTTGCTTTTCAAAGGGTTCCTAGACGAGGAGCAGACGTGGTGATGAAGTGAAAGTGACAGGCGCTCCGCTTCAGCTAAACAACGAGACAAACAGGTGGGTTTGATGTCGGACCCGGGGCCTCAATCAGGCCACGCCGATCGCTTCTGGCAGCACGCACGCTCTGTGAACCGTGTTGTGTGGGTGTGACGCTAGAAGTATTCCCTCAAACAGGGCTAAGCTGGTTAGTCCCCCCCCCCCCCTCCCCCAAACACGCAGGTGGGGAGTCCTTATTGTTCCTGCGAGATGAGAGGCACAGCATTAGGTTCTCTAAGAGTGCCAACATGGACACTGCCGACATCAAAGGGTCTGGTTTTTAAGTAATTCTGCCCTCGGTTGGAGAGTGGGCCAGAGAGGAGATGATAAAGAGAGGAGGTGGGGGGGTGAGCGTGCTTCAGGGAAGGAGAGAGAGAAAGGAAACGAGAGAGGAGGTGGGGGGGTAAGCGTCCTTCAGGGAAGGAGAGAGAGAAAGGAAACGAGAGGGGGGGGGGGGGGGGGGGGGGTAAAATAGGGAGAGACTGTGGTGGGAGGAGAGAACCATCTTTTAGGCCTTTTAGAACTATAATCCTGCCTTCCAGCTGGGAGTAGCTTTTACGGAACAGGAAGGGAAAGATAATGCAAACCTCATAATGGCACAAATAATAATCCAACAACACCAATAACCAGTCAGCCAGCAACCCCTTTGGACAGTGCATATCTCTGCCTCCACACAGCTCCTCGCCAATTCACATACATATTGGATTTTCATTCTCGGCACCTTTCTCAAAGCATCCATTTCAGGCGGTATGAAAAAGTCATATTCCTGCAATAAAGCTTGATTTACAACCCCCCCCACCCCCCCACCCCACCCCACCCCCCATCCCTGCTCCCCCTCTTCCGTTTTTATTTTATTTTATTTGATCATTTAACTGGGACCGTGTAACTGTATATCAGACACAAATGAAATCAGGTTGTGTGCACATTATGAGGCATGTCTGTGTGCTGCTAACATCCCCCTGCTAGCCTGCTGGCTGCCCCTGCTCCACCACCAGCCAAGGGCAGAGGCCCATTCATTTTCAGGCCCATTTCCTCCTATGATTAGGTGATCAATCAATCCCAGTCTTCAATCTCATCAAGCAGACGGGATTATCTGCCTATCTCTCCGTCTTTTTCTCTCCCACTCTTTATCCCTCTCTCTCTCCCTCTCTCTACTCTCTCCCTCCGTTCCTTCCTCCCACAGAGAGCAGCAGCAGCAGCACATTAACATCAGATCAAGTGTCATTTGAGGAAAGGAGTCTGCCACATCAACCAACCACAAACAGACAGCTCCTCGTCTCACCCGTCCCTCACATCTTTTCTGTCTTCCAACTGTGGGTGCACTTATGGAAACACACACACACACACACTCACACGCTCACACACAGGATGCTGGTACTGTGGCATCCTGCATTAGGGTCCAAGTGGATTGACAGGGTGCATGGTCTTAGCTTAAGCGCACTTGTCAAGGTTTTCACACTTACACGGCGCTTTTCCGAGCCCTCATCTTCTTCCAGAAGGGATAGACAGATGGCAGCATTCACCCCCCGCTGGATCACAAGGCACCAGTAATAGACAGCTAACGCTCTATTTTCTCCTACAAGTAGGAGGCTACTATAGTGTCCATTTAAGACTCTGGACCTCTCACTGGTAACCCTGAGAGTCTCCATCCCTTTCCAGCCCTATACGCAGAAAATGAGGGAGGCTCTTGCTAGCAGGCTTTAAGTTTGTACTGGTCGGAGAACCAACCTCTGAGCAGCCTGTGCAGCCCACAATGCACCAGAGGAGCAAAGCCACTCTGTAGTCTGTGGTGTCCCTCTGTACTCTGTAGTCTGAGGTCAAAAGCCCTGGCTCTATAAAAGCCTGCTAACAGAGCCTGGTGGGTGGGGGCAGGCCCTTTTACAATGTGGACCACTTCACCTTGTTTACTCCCCGTAAATGGTGGGCAAACTGTCACTTGTAAACAGCAGAATGCCATTAAAGCGGTTCTAGTCTGGTGCAGCTGGGTGGACCCATGGGGGAGAGAGGAGGCATGTGAGGTTAAAGGGACACCTCTCTATTAAGTCACTGACACGCCAACGTGAGGCTTCAGAGTCTGAGAGCAAAGGACAACCAATCGCCAATAGAACTACAACGCATCTATGTATCTGCAATCAACTCCAAAACCTGTCGTGACTTTAAGACTATGGTATTGTTAGTGGAAAGTGCTAGACTTTCTGCTATAAAATCATAGACGTGTAACAAAACGATAGAAACACTTGCGAGATCTAGGCTACAACAGTTACAGCACAAAACATTTGGTGATAAAAAACTGAAAATTTTAAAACTTTGTAACAACCATCCACATAAGTTAAAAAGGGGTTGCTTCGCAGTGCCAGGAGTGTGTGGCAAAAATAGAACATCGCAATGTATTTTCTCAAACTGAGGGTAAACGCTTTTAAAACTATGGGTTGTAATTTCCCAACTCTAGCCATATGTCGGTGTAAGAGAGGATACTTAAGAGAGAGAAAGGGTGCTTGTGTTCCTCTGGTGATTAGACTCAAAGAGACAGGCCAGAGTCACTGAAACTTTAATCAGCCATCATCAAGCACCAGTCCTCAAGGTGTGCAGCCACCCGCCACCAACACACCAAACCCCCACCACCAAGCCACTGACATGACAGGCAGAGGGAGAGAGGCTCCAGATCTGCTCCACCTCATCACTTTCATCATTCTTTAGCCAAGATGCATAGGAAAAAATAGCACTCCTTAAAATGTTGAGGAGGGCAGAGATGCATTAGTTATGAACTTACAAGGACTAACAGCACGCACAGGTAAAGGAAATTACTTTTTATGCCATAACAAATATTTTATTACACTTTTCGCTGATGAGTGCATGCTAAAAGGTACATTTTCCCTGGATGTAAAGATATCCAATAAAGGCCACATATTGGCATAGTTAAAATATGACCCAAAAAGCTTTTTGATGTAGGGACACTAATTCACCTAACAACATTGATCAAACTGTCATGCATTCATTATGGAACAATCCCTTTTAGCAGCCCTGCACTAGGCGGACAGGAATTAGACGTCAGTGGAACAGAGCATTTTGCCCGCTGTCCTTGTCAGGCCCAGTGGGATGGTATCCCCTGACCTCCCATGCTTTACCATCACCATCAATTCCTATAAAAGTCCTGTCACAAAGTATCTCCATCATAATGGGGCTACATTTCACAGATTATCCTTAAAGGAAAGAAACAGGCTATACAACAGTGGGGTATACCCAAACCATATACTCATGGCTCTACATAAATACAATCAGTTCAAAAACTTGTGTTTATCAGTCTTGGGGTTGATTTTTGCCTCCTTGAATATCTATTAGGCTCAGGGGGGAATTACATCGGATAAATTAAATGTTTTTTGTTGGGATTGCATTGTGCTTGGAGGCCCAAATGATCTGATCATTATTGAAAGCAACACTTTACGTTGCACATGGCCAGTCGCTAAGCGTGACCGCCTTACCAGCTTACCTGCAGAGTCTCCTCCGGAGTGTAGCCGGATTGGTCAATATGGAGGATGCGTTCATGGTAAAGTGTCTTGAGTTCATCAAGCAGTTTCTGCATCTCAGCTGACCGCTGCACCTCTCCAGGGTGCCCATAATCCGCAGAGATGGGCTGATATTCTATCAAAATAAAACACACACAGATTTGCTAACAAAAAAAAACACACTTCTGACGGATACCGTACATTTTAGAGGACAAAAGAGCTACACAAAAAAGAGCTACACAAAGGTGTTGTTTTAAGAAGAGCCATCATTGTTGCTCAGACGCTCTCCCTGGGACTCTTGCATGTCCATGGATGGTGCCGCTTATGTAATAAATAGCTTTAATAACATACCTGCGTCCTCCAGTGCGTTTGCTCTTGTTTCCCACATGTCATTATTTTTAACTATGTGCTGCCAAACCTACACAGAGCCCTTTACTGACAAAAACAATGCCTTGTTAAATTCCATCCAACCAGTGCAATTCATCTAGTGAGCAACATACTATTAAACACGACCCCAAAACATCAAGGTCTAGGCTATTAACTAAGCAGTAATATCTGAAACACAAAGCAGGGGTCACGTTAGCCAACTCTGCTGTTAATTAGTAGGTACAATTAAAAAAAATAAACTTCTCAAGGAAGAAATAAAGGAGTAATATGGAAAACAGTTGCTAAATCATATTTTTAAAACACTGCAGCCTTTACCCACTGATGATCTTGATACGAGTTGTTGCACACTTTGTTGCTTTGCTATATAAACTGTTGATCTTCTGGATCGAATTATAGTGTTCAGGGTAAATGAGAGAGGGAGAGTAACGGTAAGGTAAACATCAAACGAAAGTGTAACTTTAAATCACAGTCCAGTGTCATAAACGATGATGTTTCCCTGACCGGAGTGTTCCTTTCAAAGTTGCTCCTGCTTTTCCTAAGCGCTCCACCGGCTGTCATTCGTTTTTAGTTTACAAATGGTACATTCCAACTTTGACAGGGAAACATTTCGGGCTACTATGGCCAGATCTGTGTACTGTGCCGACTGAGATGGGTGATATGTTAAAATTGTCCAATCGTCCTTCGCCTGCCCAACCTCCACAATTGCCATAATATTTGCGCAGGTATGTGTGCAGCGTGCAAAGGGGTGGTGGATTCCCCACTCTCATAAGCTGTTTTTAGCAAAGCAATCAGGGAAGAGTTTGTTGTGAAAAATAATATAAAATCCCCTATTTGGGACTATTTTTGTTTTAAATCGGATGCAACCGACAAGCTACCTAAATGATGCAATTTGCTATCTTTGCATATAGTGCAGGCAAAAATAGTAACACTACCAATTTGCACGAGAATTTGCAAATACCCATCTTGCTGAGCATACTATTAGCAAAACAAAAGGACATAAATCGCCCCCATAAATCGCCCTAAAAAATAACCTGCGATGGAGTCAGCCAATCGCCAACAGTCGATATATTTGTCCAATCGCCCAATAGGCCGAGGCTTAACGCAGAGATCGATATCACTGCCATTGAACACTATTGTCCTGCTCACTTGAATGCGTTAAGAGCACCTTAGGCTAGATTAAGGTTGAATTATTAATATTGGTGAATTATCTGACACTCTTATCCTTGTGTACCAAAACTGTACATATATGGCTAAATCCTATGACTAAATAATTTTAGAGCAGACCATCAAGTTTCAGGGTGTTTTAAGCTTAGGCCTATTTCAAGTAGCTATTTAAAAAACTACTTCTACTACTAAAACTACTAAAAAATCTACTTCACTAAATAGTCTTGATACATTAGCATTTGCAGATGTTTCCATATTAAGTAGATTTAATTTGTGTTGTGAATCATATGCCAATCAACAGGCGCTTCTTAGTCTAGCTATGCCATTTTTACTTTCTATCAGCCTGTTTCATATGTTCCATTGCATGCTACATCTAAGTTAACTTTATCAAATAATGACACCTAAAAATATTTCGAGCAAGAAACCAGATTGAATAACACATTACAAGGTGTCTTCATGCTTTGCATGCATTGCAAGGTGGTGCATGTTGATTTCGTGAATGTATTTTTCAGTGTAGTGGTCTTGACAAACAAATCATATTTTACTGTTTTCACATAGCCTAATACAGTTTTTTCAACCACAAAATAACGATTGCGCAATGACCACAATAAAACACTTCAGTGCACTTAGATTTGAACCTGTACCATTCTGAAACAAAATCAGATTACGTCACGTGGCGAACATAGGTAACTAACAGCAGGCGCAGTTTACAACTGAACAGGAGAAAACATCGAGAAACATCGTTGTTCACGACGCCGGTGACCCACTGAAGGACACTTTTCTTAAAAGTTATTATGAATGTGAGGGTTGACTGGATATACAGTATACAAAAAAGTATAATGAAATGTATTTGAAATGGTAGCAATGTAATAGTAAGGCCCGGGTCCTACAATAATGAGTACGGTTACTGAATTTCTGCTCTTACTTACTGAAAAGGAAACACTTTTACCATTAATTTCAAAATGTTTGTAACATAAAGTTAAAACAATAAAAAATATATACATTAATATATAATTAACATAAAAATGTATTTAACATATAGCTTAAACGTGTGATACAGTACAAAAGCTACTTAGCTAACTAAATTAATAAATAGAACAGCTAGCTAGCTTGCTAACCTAGCGTGGTGAAGTTCTTTCCTCCTCGACCTCAGCTAGAATCACACATTTCCAGTCGTGGTAGCTACCTTGTGCATTCCAGATGCTTATCATTTCGTTCAGAGTTGTATACGCCAGGTTGGATTTTATACGCGTGTAGCAGAGATTTGTCCTGTGACACAACAGCTACTTGGCTGTATTCTAACGTTAATCTGCCTTTCCAGGACAGCAAAGTTTTTCATTCACGATTGAAACCCATCTCAACTGCAGCTGTCACCTGCTTTACCCGCCTGGAACTTCTCCATCTCGCGCTTCTACACCAGCACCTGTAAACCCCGTCGCAACTAAATTATTAGCCTATCGGACAGTAATCGAGGGTTTAATTTTTTTTTACGGCCAATCAAATTGTAAGCATTGCCACCAAGAGGCGGGTCTCACAAATGTTTTGAGAAAGATGGGCCCAGATTTCTATGGAAACATGCAAGCACAACATTACACGCTTGATTAACGTCATGTGTCTGTCTTCGGTCTCTGCTGCCTGCATATTATTGCTCTTATGTGTGTATGCCTACCAAATGAAAACAACACGTTGAAAGAACCATAACAAAAGCTGCGTATTTATTTTTATGTTTCTCAATTGTCCCGCTTTAGAACGTTATTTTATGTGTTTATTGTTGTTTTTTTATGGGTTGTGATGCAGACCGTAAACATGTGGACTATCATTATTATTATTTGCCCTACTCCTACATCCTTCTTCTGCCTATAGAACCGCGATGGGACACCAAGTTGAAATTGAATTTTTCTATGGTCTATTGAAGAATACAAAACTAATGGGCAGTGCGAATATATCGATGGTTAGCCTATATGATTCTTCTCCCTGCTTCGTAGGTTTGAAATGAGTGCATGTTGGTAATCACGAGGCATGGCATGCTGAAAGCCGCATGATTGCTACATTACTATATTATTGACTTGAAAATTGCCTTCTCTCTATTCCTGTTTATTATGAGCATATTTGTTTCCTGCTTTTAAATCTTTGGTCTTAAACTGCTGTCAGGTGGTGTGATGAATAAGAGATAAGAAACTGATTGCAAACAGTATTATTTCTTATAATATGGTATAAACTGCAGAACTTATGAGCCTCATAAACATTTATGAGACCCTGCATCACAAAAGGAACTGGACAAATTGTTCAAATATGCTAGCTAGCCAGGGGGGAAACCTAGCTAACACAATATTGCAAGGTTGCGAGATTTCTTCTTGTCTTTTTGGTGTAAAATAAAATGAAATAAGAATTGTTGCTGTTTGCCAACAGCATCGATTGTCAAAATCACAGATTGTTTTCCAGATGTCCTTCTTACGGTCTGTCACTGCAGACAGAGACACATGATTATCTTATTTCATTGGGGTAAAGATTGTATGGCTGTACAGTAGGCCTATATCCTTTGTTTGGTTGGAGGGTTGTTAATCTTTCAAAATGTCTGATCGTTTAAACACACTATTACCTAGTAGTGAAATTAACCTACCAAGAAAAAAACCTGCATTGCCTGCATTTTTATTTGTTATTCCTACACATTGATAATCAAATTCGTTTTGATTCACCTAGAATTATGTTCCAAAGCCATTTTTTAGTTTTGCCATATTTTATTGTGAAAGCTAGTGATAGTCACTTTGCACATAAATTAACAGATTGACAGAATATAAGGTTCTCAGTTATTTAGGAAAATGACCAATGCTATAATGCTTAATTTTTCATCTGTGATGATGGCAATTAGTGCTGAAGGCTGCTATGAAATCATCCGTGGCATGCGGTGGTCCTAGGGGCCGGTGTGATTTATCTGGGCAGTGGCAGTGGCCTGACTCATGAACCCGCCTTGACTTGGCAACATCTTTGTTACAAACAGAGATTATTAAAAAGATGTCCTTTGGCAACTCATTATACCATCAGCTCAGGCCATTTTCTCCCTCAGCCTTAATTAAATTTGAATTAATACAAAAAAAATTAAGAGAACTCCACAGCTAAATGTCTGCCAGCAAAGTTTGTATTATGCCAGCAGGCAGGTGTCTTCTCTGTTTCATTTGCTCGTTTCCTCTTCTGTTCATCTCTTGTTCAGCTCCCATGGTATGCTTATTGTCATGTGCATTTCTCCACACGTTCATCATAGCTCCCACTTCACTCACTACTCCTTTAATTGTAGCAGAATGCTGTCAATCCTTGCACAAAATAAATGTTTTATGTGTTATTTCTGGTAAACCCGGGCTATGCTCTATTTTTTGGCATGTATAGTTTTGATTTTTGATTATTAGATGCAGACCAGTGTTGACGTGTCAATCGTTAGATGTAGTCCTGTTCAGTACATAAAAAAGGCAAAGCCTGCTTTGTTAATTGATGACATTTCACTATGATACCATATCGAAGGCCCCACTATTGATTCCTATGATGCAGTGCCACCTACTCTTCACTTATAAAACATCGTTATTTGTCGATGGAGACAAGGGAATTTTCATCGTAATGTTGTAAAAGAGGAAAATGAATATGATCGTAAAAGGGCTCATTGTTGCAACTTCCAGTAAACTTAGTAAATACACTGAATCTTTCACCACAAAAACAGAACATAGTTAATCTGTGTTATTACTTTGCTGTATATCAGCAGTGTACAAATATTGTCAGGCTTTGCTCAAAAACTCCCCCACTGTCAATGTATATGTTATGATAAAAGGCTGTAATTGCTGTAATGTTTGGAAATGTAACAAGATTAATCTTAGGAACCATGTAATGTCAAGGCTGAATTTGAATAGTTATTAATGATCGCTTTCCCTTGTGTCTCATGCTGGTCACTAGAGAAGCTTATTGAAGGAGGGAGACATGTAGTTCTCTCTCTCATACAATAGGGCTTCAGGAGAAAACGGCTCAAAGGGTTAGCAGGATGGCAATGGCATCGCATTTAAACAAACACAATCTACTTTTAAGCACATATTTCCCTACCACAGTCAGGTGCATGTGAAATAACATATTGAAAAGAAGTTCAGGTTTTGAAAGGCTGCCACATGAGTCAGACTATTGAGTCAACCAATCAAGAGAAAGAACTGAGAAATCTTCTCTTGCTTATTTCACAACGTAACGTATTTTATCAAATGCATTGAACCATGTTGTGTACCACGTCACAGGGTACAGCTAAACTGTTGAGATTAGTGTAACAAACATTCTTTTGAAAAGTGTTGTATGCCCTGTCTGGGATTGAGTTTCCTTGAAAAAAAAAAACTTTTGTAATTTTGCACTATATTAAACAGGTCAGTGCTCGCCAGGAGTGTTGAAAGGACCATTCATTACACCGATGAAAAGGAACCTGCAATTTATTAGTGAAATACCTCGGCTCACCAAAATCCAAAGAGTCACACAATAATAAGTACAGTTCAAAATACACAGAATACAATGGTAGAGTATCCATTATGCCATATTTCTAGATGAGCACTTTAAAAAAACACGTTTTTAGAATGGATTTGGGTTGAGGGCAGACATGTCATTGTTTTTTTTGTTTTTGTTTTTAAGTGGGCACCCTCCATCTGGGATGTTTTGTTAATTTGATCCCAGAAACCTCCAGAAGGCTTAACGGTGAGCAATGACGTCTTGAGCCACCCACCTCTATATCCGCTCTCGGCACTGCCAGATATTAAAAAATAAAAGTACCATACACACACCTCCAACTACTGGCTTGAAACATGATACATTTTACAGTGTAAACATACTGTATCTTTATGACTTTGAAAAATAGTAAACTTGTGGTGTTTGGAAAGTTCAAATCACTGTAGAGAGTCCTATTAGAACTCCGGTGTCTTGCCAATAAGAGGGATTCCAACAGCCAAGGTTGTTGCAATTCATGGATTTCTTTATTTATTGAACTTGTGACACTTGGTTTCTGTAATTATGAACAGAATACAAACAAATCAAGTATACTGAATGGACCAAATACAATAATATCTAGAATAAAAATGGAGAGCATGAACTGTGTAAGGCAGTTCATGCCAGTAGAAAGGTAAGTCAATCATTCCTAAATACAAAAGGCTACACACTGAAATGCACAGGAATAACACATCCAATGGTCAAGCTACAGCTCTGGTACAAAGGAAACAATTTAACTATGTTAGCATCTTACACATATTATTCTCTCTAACACTTTAATGACCAAATACACTTGTAAGGAAACAGGAAGCAATTTACGGGTTTCATAGACGCACAAATCCCACTGTACAAGAGAAACAATCAACTGCAGTACTTCAACCATGTAACCATTGTCTTTGGTGCACTCATGACTGTTTGTAATCTGGTCCTATTTATCAGGCTGTTGTAATCAAGTCTCATGGGGTGCACCCTTGTACTGGCCACTCAATCTCTAGTCTTAAAGGAACAGACGGCCTTTTCAACAGACTTACCTGCTGGCTTGAAACATGGAACACTCAGACGGTTGAGATATTACTCTTACAATGAAACCCTAAAGTTCACATGAAAACTTGGAGTAATGCCGACTCCAAGTGTTTACATTTTACAGTGTTGACCTAACTTTATGACTTATACAACAGCCACAGCCAGCTACTTCTTTCTGCTATATCTGACACAGCTTTTATGGTCTGGTGCAATTCTTTGCTGTAGAGCCCTATTTCCTTAAGTAGTTTGGTGATGATATTGTCACAAATCCTTGGCATCCAACTTCCACAGGACACACCTTTGTTCTCCAGCCTCGCTGTTCTTCCTCAGCCGCTAATATAGAGCGGAGTTTCTTTCTTTCATATGGTTCATCTATCGCGTCTTCCCATGGGACTGTTAAGTAGTAGTATATAGTTGCATGTTCTTTATTATCCCTAATCATCACATTTTCAAAGAAAAATATTTTCCAACTTTTTTCACCTCACAATATTATTAAAGCAAGGTTACCTTGATCTTGTTCCGTGGAAATTGCCTTAAATGAGTATATGGCAGATCTGCCTAGTTGCTAGCTCAGGGGGTATGCAAACTTCAAGGTCAAAGAACAAATTCAAATGATACAACTACAGAGAGCCCAAATGAACGGAGGCATTGAGGTCTGGACAGACAGGGTATTCTGCTATCCCCTCTCAGCACAAAGCCAGGAGAAACACAAAGCGGAGAGCCAAGGACAGGACTGTGCGGAGAGCAAAGTGAATCTTCATTCTGCAATTAAACTGGGTTTTAGAATGACTTATAAATCCACTCTCCTTTTTGGCTTAAATTCTTTTTAATAATGGCCAATCCTTGCCGATAAATGTTGTACTGTATATCCCAATAGTAAAAAAAAAAAGCATTGGGAAACTAAACGCAAACTGCAGACATCCGTGACTACGGAGTGTTCAGTAAACAATGATACAACATTGATCATTGACGGGAGCTTTAATCGGGGATATTTACGACCTTCTTTGCACAATAGAGATTTTGTGACATATGACATCTTGACCTGAGAGGAATCTCCACAGGCTTTTATGAGTCTGGGACTCGCTGACATTGGCTGGAGTTTTTGTGTCAAGGGGCTGATCTTGGTACATGACAGAGGGTGTAGTGTGATGCAGTCAGACAGGTGACTGATGGTGGCCATATCTCTGTCACAGCTCACCTGTTTACAGAGCTCACACTTATAGAATGTTGAGCCGCTGGAACAAGTGGCGGACGTCAACAGTTGTGTCAATAAATTCCCTCCATAAAACTCCCAACGCTCACCGCACGCTGAGAGAGTGGGGATTATTTTGGGTGGGTGCTGTTTTAGAAATGACTGATGTTGCATGGCATTAAGAACTTGTTTCAGTAGCCACTACTTTATGCGTTCAGGGATATTACAGACCCATGGGAAATGCATGCACTGTAGTAATGCAAAAACGGTCGAAAAAGCTAATTCAAAACTCAAATTGTCATCTGAGTCTATTGTCTCTTGCTAATCAAGGCACTATTAAATATTCAAAAAATAACTAACTATTGATCAAACACAAATTTATTCAGATATCATATTGTTTTGGTAATTGTTGAACCACTACACTGTGGAAGAAATGTGATGCAGCGATTTTTTCCTATATGTTTTAAATAGGCAATAGGTAAAAGAGAAATAGGACTGATGATGCACAATTTTTGGGTGACTGCTCTCCAAAAAAGAGCAGTGGAATGAATAAATGCAGGCTGCCTCCTTTTATCCCCGTGAAGGCAATCTCCAGCAGACGGCTAATGCCACAGCGCCAGTGTCAGCCACTATATCAGCAGTCAAGGTGACGAATAGGAGACAAGCACCTCTCAAATATTCAGGGAGCAAGGCAGCAAGGGGGCGGTGGTGGTGGTGGTGTGGTGTGGTGTGGAGGGAGGGGTGGGGTGCTTCAAATGAGAAAGAAGATAGATCGCCGTAGTCTTTTCCTCGTTTGCGAAGATTGTTTAGAGCACAGAGGGAGAAAGTGAGAGAGAAACAGCGAGATGAAACATGGGAGGAATAACAAAAGAAACTGTGTTTGGTTGTTTTTCGCCGGTGTGCCCTGATTACAGTGTGTGCTGGGCGGGAAGGGGAGGTGGGGTGGTGTTTCGGGAACAAATGCATTTCTTATTGTCCCTTCCCTGGCCCTCCCTTGCATACTCCCCTCCTCCTCTCTCTTTCTCCTCCTCCTTCTGCCCCCCTGACTCACCACACTACCCCCTCCCTTCTCATTCGGACAGCTGGAAACAGAATTCATCCGATTCATTCTGCTGCTTTTCTTTTCTCTCCCAACTGCCCCCACCACCACCCTCGACACCCCCCAGCTCCCCTCACTGTCGTAATAGGATCTGCAGGAATCATTCAAAGGCTAGGTATAATTTACTGCTCGCCGTGCACAATGCCCCCTCCCCCTCACCCTTTTTCTCAATCGCACAAGGTGCCCTGCGGATGAACTAATCATACTTGAAATATTTTTTTCTGCTTCTTATTCCTCCATTTTATGAACAGCTCTGGTTTTATGGTGCAATGGATTTAACCCCTGCCTGGTCACGCTCACACCAGTCTGGCCAGCCAGGGGAAGGGGTGTGTGTGTGTGTGTGTGTGTGTGTGTGTGTGTGTGTGTGTGTGTGGGGGGGGGGGGGGTGATGATGGAGAAGACAGAGACCAGGCCTTTTTTTATATTCCATTGTTTATCTATCTCTTCTTCCGTTTGTTTTGACACCAATGTCCTCTCTCTAATTTCTGTTTAACCTAAGCCTTGATTTCCCCAGATGCTGCCTCCATGTGAGGGGAGAGTGCAAAGTGCTACGCAGAGAACATGGGAACACCTAGCCAAGAACCGCCACCTCCAGGCAATAAAACCAAACTCCTCAGGGCTCCTTTACTTTCCCCCCTGCTCTCTTTCTACAATCCACATATTCAGGCTGTTAACCTTTCTACATATATAACATAGCAACAGCTTTTATGCAAAACAAGTGTGTTCTACACTAGCTGTCTCATGGAAGAAAAAAAAGTTATAGGGGCAGATGTACTGTATTTGTCAGACTTATTGTAAAAGATTTTATATTCCACTTGTTATTTGATCTCGTGCTGCACTTCAAGATATTCAGCCCTATTTCTAGTGGGATTTTAAAAAGCCAGCTGCTGCTGGCTCTCATTACCATGCATGTGTTTATCTTAAAGAGAGTGTCTCTAGGAGTCAGCTAGCCTTTTCTGCCCTGCTGGAGACATCGAACGGGCAGCTGGCATAGGGACAGATCATGTGCCAGCAGTTTGGTGGGAAAGTGACAGAGATTTGTATGTAATGCTATTAATCTGGCAGCAGCCCCCATTGATCTCCTAGGGGACAAAGGAGTTCTGGATTAAGAAGAAAGTCCTTTAAACCTGTGTGGGGCATTACATCATCAAAGCGCTCCCAGGGCCTCATTTTCCAAACATGGTAAATGGATTTGGAGGGAAATTGACTCGATTACAGGAACATAATTCGGAAAAGTATAAATGTAAATTCCCAACCATACATTTGAAAATAATTGATATTGGTAACTTTGGCCCTCTCCTTTTGAAGGGGAGAGGGAAACAATGCAATCAGTTTTCAGGGCCCCACTCCACACATAGATGGAACATAAGCACTGGATACTTTGAGTAGGTGCCTATATTATGCATTGTGCTTTTAAATGGTAATTCAGCGCAATTGTATGCCTGCTGAAAAACACTAGTCTCCTTTATCCTTATTATTCCATTCTATTCATCCCACTCTAGTCGGTTTGTTCCAACCAATTCTAAGCCACAATTTTCTATCCAATTAAATTTGTGTTTGGACGGTTCATGTGAGTGGTGGTATAAATTATCTCGTACAAAAAAAATCTGACAGTGGCTTCCCAGTAAGTCCAATCAGAGCAGATGTCAAGTCCACAGCGTCTGTGCCTAAGGCTAGGAGGTCCCTGGATCAAAGGGTTAAATGTCATTAAACACTCCTACATCTGAACCATCTGGGACCCCAGTCTTCAGAGGCCTTCGAAACCCAAGGTTAAGTTGAACTGGACTGAAGACAGCCAGATGATAACTCCCCCTATCGATGGAATACATTATGTCTTGAGAACATTCTCAAGGTAAACTTGGAGCAAATGCGTAATAGCAGGAAACGGCCGCCCCTCATCAGAGGGTCTAAGGAGACCAGCATGAGGCCTGGCACCCCTGGAAGTGCTCCCATGGTCCTTCCTCTGTATCCTCTACATTGAACTGGCCTCCACCCAGGGGAATACATTGTCTTTACAGCAGGCATCTACTCTTTCACACCCACACACACACACACACACACACACACACACACACACACACACACACACACACACACACACACACACACACACACACACACACACACACACACACACACACACACACACACAGTCACTAACAAGCCGTATCAACCCTCTTTTCTCGACTGTGTACAGGTATTGACTCAGCCTGAGACAGAGATGGAGGGAGTGAGATAGGGAGCAAGAGAGAGAGAGAGAAGGCAAGAGGGAGAGAGATGGGGTAGACAGAAGGCAGCTCTCAGCTGTTCACTTGTACTTAAGGAGCGCATTTACTTCCTATTGATTTCCAATGTTTCAGTCAATTTCCTGTCACTTTTCATTGCAAGTACATGGGATCTCAGTTTAGCTGCTTACAAGAAAACTGAGAAAATCCAAAGGGGAGATCTGGAAAGAATTTTACAGTCGCCTCGCTGACATAGTTTCTCTGTTCCAAAGGCTTTTGGCGAGCTTATCTCAAGTGGGATACGCTTTTTTATATTTATAGAGAAATATAATGGAACCAAAGGATAACAGATTTATTTTTAATTTATCTATGAACTACTTCAAAACAATGAGGCTATGAGTTTGTTTTTTTTACAGCAGAAGTCAGGGAATAAAAACCTGTCCTACCGTCTTTGTAGTGTGCACATAATAACAGTGTTCACTTACAAGAGTTCATACAACAGATGCCAAGAATCGTATATATGTCCCCACAGAAACGCTGCCAATACAACCACTTTACAGATGTCCTGTCCAAAACTAACATTCAACCATCAGTGAACCTGGACTCGGGGCAAATGGTTTTCCCATTCCTGTCAGTCTCTCTTTTTCCAAATCCCCCCTCTACCTTTCCTGTTTCTTCCACAGACATATATACACACACACACACACACACACACACACACACACACACACACACACACACACACACACACACACACACACACACACACACACACACACACACACACACACACAGAGTCATGCTTTCATGTCCTCCCTGCTGTCCTTCCCTCTTGCTCTACTCCTTAACTACTCATTCACTCAAATTTCTTTTTCATATCGTCTGTCTTTCCAAGTCTTTGGAGAGCAGTTCCAAGCAAATATTTCCTTTTGAAACACAGCAACACTACTAACAAAAGGGGCCTTTTTTTCAAACACATCTGCCTGCAAGGGAAACAGGGCCTTAACACCTGGAAGTAATAAAGCAGCAGCAGCAGCAGCACAGAGAGAAAAATAAGGTAGGATTAATGTTCTGTGTGAAGAAGAGATTATGTTCCCAGAGAAGACAGGGGGGAATGCTGCTACACTTTCACCTCAAGACAACAGGACTCGAAAGCAGCAGGCATTTTAAAACTGAAATGAGAGGGGGGGGGGGGGGGGGACAACAGAAAAAAGCAGTCCACTCTATCCCCAGACAAGGCAAGTAGAGTGCTGGCTCTGATTAAAACGGAAATAAGAAAGAACAGGAACATGTTGAAGCCACAACTGAACTAGTACCCCGGCATTATTAGTTTTCTGCAGTGCAACATAATAACTGTGGCCAGAGAACAACATCACGTTTGCTCCATTTTGACAAGAGTCTTCTGTTACATTCGGTCTAAGCTTCCTCCAATGTAACGCTAGGTGCTGCTTAGGTTTGCATCCCTCTGTTTCCCCACTCCACTGTCCCTTCATTTCAACAACATGTTTCCAGATATGCAGTGTCTAATGTGATCGTTCTAAAAATGTTGAACTGTTAAATTAAATTATTATTTATATCTGCAGGTGCACACGGTTCCTGCTATTTGGTTGGAGAGAGAACCAGGCGACGAGTTGAGTTATTGACTGGGAAAGACAATCCGTCCAAGACCTCTTGCCTGACTCCCCTTTGTCATGTACATTTTGGATCATATCTGGCTTGGACAGAAAGGCATGTCTGCAACTTACACCTCTCACAAAACACAGTTCGCCTGGTGCTCACACACCAAAAAAATCTGCGACACAGAAAGCCCAGTCTAGCCGGTGAGGGAGCAAACGATCCCAGTGTGCGCATACACACACATACGCTCACCCTTTCTCGTTGCTCTCCCTCATGTTGACTGGAATGACATTAGATGCCAGCGCTTGTTTGCACGCTAATGACAAGTAACAGGGGACAGCCGTTACCATGGCAACAGTCAAGGCCCAATACATCATACCTCGTTACAGTAGTCAAGCGGGGACATTTGGTCAAAAATTTATATATCCACGGAGGGAAAGAGGGAGCGAGTGTGTTGGGGGGCGGGGACATTGGCTTGTGTTTGTTGTACGGGTTGGGTAACCCTGACTTTTAAACGCTGCCCTTGTTAATTTCAGGCAGCATCTCTATAGGCCTATCAAAGTTAAATGAATGGGCAATGACCTTGGTTTGATAGCCCTGTGTGTGTGTGTGTGTGTGTGTGTGGGTGGGGGCATACACACCCAGAAAAGCCCGGAAACACAGGGCCGTATCAAATCCTCAAACATAGTTTGACACTATAGAGCCTGCATGTTTGTCTGCGCAGGTTTCGGCAATGACCTCAAACATCTCTTCATTTGTCCCACTCCTGTTACTGTGTGGGAGTGTTTTCCTTTTCATTGTTTGAGTCGATGCGGGGGAGGAGGAGGAGGAGGAGGAGGAGGAGGGGTAGGCAATGTGTTTCTCATTAAGACTTGTGTTTAAATATCTTTCAACAGTATTCTGTCAGGACAGCGACTGTGTAACAGGCATGGCAGACAACGCCTCGGCGGGCTTCAGCCAGGAGACAGAGAGGACGCAGCGCTGCTTCCTCTCCCTCTGCCTCCACATCCGCCTGCCCAGAAACCAGTCAATATTTATTCTATCAGGGCCAGTCAGGTGCACCCAAAGCTCTGGGAGGAATGGACACAAAAATGTAATATCAGCCCTTCAATTGGCTAAGTGAACTGCTCACTTTTCCACTGCAAACAGCCTCCTTCACAAAGTAATAGGGATCCATCTCTGGAATCCCATTTCCCAGGGTTCAAACTCTCAGCGCGCTTGGCCTCTGCCAAAAGGGCTTTTTGCAAGAATAACTCCAAATATCTGTAAACAATTTCACGTCATAATGATACTGTGCAGCAGGCTTAGTCAAGAGAGGGGATGTTCACAGGATGACAGTAATCTTTCATTAAAACAAAGACAAAGGCCTCCACTCTCTTCATCTAATCTCTCTTTCTCTCTCTTTCACGCACACACACACACACACACACACACACACACACACACACACACACACACATACACACACACACGCGCGTTCACCTTTAATTTCCAAGTATTCTGTATTTCCATTTTTCTTCCACAGCGCGGAACCTTGTTTCTCCTCTCCATATAATTCTATAGTAAACACGACGCCTTGATTTGATTTATATGGTATAAAATCCGACGTGCCAAAAGTGGAATTACATTTTACCTCACAAGATAAGATAGCTTGAGCGACAGCCCTTTCAATAGGCCGACTGAGCAAATCAAATAGAAATCTGCCTCTCTGCAATATTCTCATATTCCACCGGAATGATTACTTCTGCATCTGTCAGCTCCTTGTCCGTATGACCGGCACTTGTGATTGCTCCTTTCTCATGCGGGAAGTAATCAGTCATTCACTCTCTTCATGCCAAGGCCTCAGCTGCCCCCTATTAGAATGAATTATAACTATCATCGAGGGAAGACAATGGCCAATGATGATGGTGAGACATATAATCAGAGTTGGATATTTGTATATAATCAAGGTTTAATATTTACTGTGGGACATGGAATTGGCTCTTATGGAGCTCGGTCTTAATGAGAACTCATTTCGGAGTGTAGTCCCTCTTCAGCTATTTTCTCAATCTCCAATTGACATCTAATGACCTGTTGGAGGAGAAAGGAGTGGGGCCTCCGCCGGCATCTGCTTCTCCGACATGGTCTTAACGCACTGCCACTAAGGGTTAAATTATTGATGTTAAAAAGGCATGCTGGATTCTGTCTGCTGCCTGCTAATTAGATTGTAATTACGGCGGAGCTTTGCAAGGCTGTCTGCTCTGATTAGAAACCCTTTTTTTCTGCCGATCCGCCTGACCTTTCCTTTAAAACTTCACTGCCTGGGATTAAGTGCAACCACAAAGGGCTAAATGTTCAACAGATAGAGTGGTTCAGAACGAGGCATGAGGCAAAATGCTAATCTTTACGAGAATAACAAACACACATGCAAATGCACAGTAAATCAAATTCCCTCTTGAATGATTTAGATTACCTTCCTTACCTTGTCCACCCGGGCATAATTCACAAATGAAATAAGTCCCCTAACTTTAAACATAACCCCAATTTGATTAAACAAGCAATGCATATTCATATCCTTACAACCTTTTAATTTAGAGACGAAAAGAGTTGAACACAACAGATTGTTAGGTTAAATGCAAGCATCAGAGTTAGCTCTCGCTCGTGATAAAGAGTAAAGGGAAACAGAGAGAGACTAAAAGATAGACACACATGCACACACGCACACACGCACGCACGCACGCACGCACGCACGCACGCACGCACGCACGCACGCACGCACACACACACACACACACACAAGGTTGCAGTGTGCCCCGGTCCTGTCAGGAGACAGAAGCAGCAGGAGTGTTCCCCCCTCCCTCTTTGAGAGAGGAGGATGGAGGAGGACTGCATGAGGAGCGTCTCCATCGGCCGCCGCCCCACTCCTCCACCACCACACACACCTGGTCTCCATTATCTCTCTCCATTTCACAGGGCAGCCCCCCCCCCTCCCTCCCTCCTCCCCTCCTCCCCTCCATCCTAACAGGGCGTCCTGGGAATGGGCCTGCCTCTTTCATCTTCTCATCATTAGAGCAGGCTGCCCAGGGTCAGGGCCCAGTCCGACAGGCATTCCACCGGCAACACACAACAACTGAATCTGGTTAGGAAGGAAAAAGAAAGGATGAAGAAAAAAAGAGGATCCCGAGGAAAGATGGAGTCGGAGAAATATTAATACGAACAAGTCCCAAAACAATTATTGTATTAAGAACTTCTCCGAGAACTGGCGGCTGTCCCAAAGCTATGTGAAAGGAGACGCCGTACCTCTGTGACCGTCGGAGTGGAAGGGGGCCCTGCTTCTGTCTTCCCCCGCCAATCACAAGCACCGCCCTCCCCGCCCCCCCCCCCCCCCACACACACACCCCCACCACCCCCACCACCCCCACCACCCCCACCACCCACCCACCCATCACCAGCACTAGACAACTTTCACTTGCAAACACACACACACAGCATCGCAACACATGTGCGCAAACACACACACACACACACACACACACACGCACAATATTGTGATGTGATGCTCCGTGTGTTAGATTTATTCTGTTGGAATATCCCTCTTAAAAGCTCTCGGCAGGGAAACGGCTGAAGGCACATGGATACAGGTGAAGGCAAGTCGCTCTCTTTTCCTCTTTTAACCGTTGGAGTGCTTTAGCAGGCCCCATCGGACCAGAACAATCTGTGAAACACATTCATGGCGGAAGGATCCCTCAGCAGACAATTCGCTCCTTCCATGGTATCCCCATTATCCTTTTGCATATGAGAACAAAATGAAGTGTGATAATTGAACTCTCATGTCCTTCAACTCACTCTCTCACGACGCCGACGATCAACTCGGTGTTAGGTTTTTGAGAGGTTAAATCGTTCTCAGGCGACGCTCACCCATAAGCTCCCTCTCTCTCTCTCTCTCTCTCTCTCTCTCTATATAACATCACTTTGGGGTTACAGAAATGACACCTAGTGCCGCCCTTTGAAGTGAAGTAAAATTATCCCTCATTTTTTTCCCGCCTCCGCCAATGATTTATTGGATAAGGGGGTAAAGGAAGGGGTATGAGCGGGACGGAGGGGGCAGGAGAAGGAGAGGGAAGGACAAACACATTCCCAGCACATGTTCTCCTCATTACCAGAGAGGGGGGAGTCGATCACTCAATCATTGGCTGCCGTCACAGACTAATATTCCTGCCTGTCAGGGTCCATTCTGGCTCAGTCCTGGTCCGAGCTCTTCTGATGGACCTCATTTCCTATTAACCAGAACCAGAAGGTGCTGTGAAAATGGCGACACCTGATCCTGTGTCCATGAGACAGCCAGGGGGGGATATGCTCTAGTGAAGACTCCGAGTCGAGAGCCTGCCAATACACACTCCACACCTTCCCCAGCATGGAGCCCCGGCGGGTGGGCAGGGCGGCCGGAGGGGTGGGGTCGAGGTGGAGGGGTGGGGTCAAGGTGGAGGGGTTCGTGGGACACTAGCGTAGTACGGACTGGAAGGAGAGTAATCTTGATCAAACGCAATTGTTGCAGTGGTTCGTAGAGTTTGTGGACAAGCCAACAGCATATCAAGCATTGATGATAGCGGGAAAAGAACACAGAGCCCAGTATCCCTTTAGTGTTTAGGTTTTCACACAGCTTCCCACTACCTTCACTCCTGGCCTTCCTACTGTTCTCTTGTAGTCACATGACTGGGATTTGCTGAGCCTGCGAGGACTGGCAGAGTTCCCCCAATCTGTGACATTCCTGTTTCCAAAATCAGCTTTTCCCGCAGGTGGAGAGGCCAGCTCCAATCCTGGAATCCCCTGTCTTCAATCCAAAAGAGGATTGGCTCTTTGACCATTAAATTTTTTATCTCGTTCGCCATTCCTTGGAGCCCCCGTCACCCATCATTTTTCCTGACAGATGAGATTGAATTAGTTTGACCTGTCCTCGCTGCACTCCAGTAATTTGGCTTTGACATTGCTAGGTGAGGTAGAAATTGGTGCACTGGGGGAGGGAGTGAAAAAGTAGGAAGCTGTGCATGCTGGGATTGGGATATCATGATTGTGTGAGTTCCAGGCCCAGTGTTGTGATGCCCTGTCCTTTACCCAATGTATACAGTATGTCTTCTATTTGGACAGGAGAGACGCTATATAGTGTTACTTTGACCTGGAAAAGGTTTGCATGCAAATCTGCTTTTAACATGTTCCCCAAAAGGTTTGGTAGCAGTGACAGTACAGGAGGAACCGCAAAAGTTCGCAGCCAATTTCTGAAAAACAACTACTGCATATAAGGGTTGTGTGCGAGAGACTAAAGGAAAGAGAGGATGTAATGGGGTTTGAAGCCTTGAAGAGTGTGTGTTAACTTGACTGACAGGTTGCTCTACTTTCAGCTAGGCCCTGACCAGGACGGCATGCGGATTGAAAAGCATGCTGGGACATGCGGTCCTGTGGTTTCCCTCCAAGCTTCTGCTCCTCATTTTCTGCCTCTGCCATTCCAAGTCCCAATGCCGGCCTCAAGCTAAACAGCCATTAGAAAGCCATGGTTCTCATTTCAAACAATGCCCAAGATTACACAGTCATGCTTTGTACCACCCTGCTTTTTGTAGTGACACTGAGTTCAGCGGTCCGACAGTTGTAGCCTTGATTCGCAGCAAATGTTGAAAGCCGATCTGTCAGAGTTTTTGGGAACCCCACAAAGCACTTAATGGGGCCATGAGAGGCCCCTCAGAGCCCAGAATGGCATCACCACCCAGCAACAGTCGTGGAGTCCAACAAGTCTAGCGATATTCGATTCCCCCATAACTGGAGTCTGCCTGGAAGGCCTGCGAGGCAGTGCGCTCTGATACAGTCCAGGGCTGACAGGACCGCAGGGGGAAATGACCAGGCAGATGTGTCAATCAATGGGGCACCCCGTCCGTTCTGGGGCCTGCTTCTGAATGACTGAGTGAAGGCAAATGTGGACGCTAATTAAATATGGGCCTCTCAAACGGTGAGGTGGGCCCTGTGTACCTTCAGGCCAGGAGCATGGGACTGAGAGCCGAGTTAGCCCGTGGCTAGTGTTAGACCCAGGCGCTAACCCAATTTCACACTCGGCCGCCGGGGGCCTGGACTGTTCCAGCGCTGCCTGCGAGGGTGGGTGCCATCTGGTCCAGGGCTATGGAGGAAGCGGCCTGGCTTTTCACACTGATCCGATTAGGGTGCTTTTAATTCATTCGGGATGTACCCTTGCGTGTTAATTGGCTCAACGTGGCCAATGAATCAGTCTCTTCGCTTCCAGACAGGATGGCCCCTTCCTCAAACTCTTTTTGGTGCACCTCAGCAACCCTGAAACAGCCAGATTTCATTCAGTCTGTTATTTCTGACTGTGGAGTGTGGCATTACACACTCTCCCTCAACCTTCTCCCTCACTCTTAGTGTAAATAACTGTTGAACAGTCATAACCGTGTGGAGCCTTATGAGGCATTAATACTAATAACTCACAAGGACCCCCCTTTCAATTCAATCAAATCTTCTGACTAAGGCTGGTTCTCAGTAAAGGTCACAAGGCAATAATAACAGCCCACTTCTATATGAAAAGAGACTTGAGAGGAGCAGCAGCGGTGTATGTACATAGCCTTGTGTGACACGTTGTTTCTGAGCTGAGAGGTAGAGTGGCGAGGGTGGCCATGGCCTTCTCCTTCCCTCACTGTTTTTTTTTCACCCAAAGTTCCATTAAGACTCCTCCAGCATTGAATCAACTCAACGTTGCGCCAGACGAAGGAACTCTAAGCTTCATCTTAGTTTGATAGTAAGAAATAAAGAAATAAAGCCCCCCCCCCCCCCCCACACACACACACATCTTACTGTAACCTAATGCGAATAAATCCTGTAGGTTTCTGACTTTCAAACAAAAAACAAAAGGCTGTAATTGTTTAATGTATTCTCCTGTACTCGACTCTCTTCCTCGTAATAATATCATATGGGGGATATGATTTGTAAGTAAATGTTGGGCTCGTTGTTGTCTAGTTCTGAAGAAGGTACATTTCTGTTCTTTTATCATTGAGAAGCACTATTTAAAAGGGGCCTACCACAAGAAACATGTCCTGACAGGAGCAATATTATTTTGTATTTTTTTTACTGTACACGGCACAGGCTAACTTCCTTTTGTAATTCAAATAACATCAACGTCTCTAGAAGTCTTAGAGCTCCAGATATGAAAAGTGGAGGGTATTTATGCTTCTGTTATTCTCATCCAAGAATCTCAATGACTTAATTTCAAATTGGAGCAAGGCACTAATGTGCAATGCATTGAGCTCCAGCGTGAGTCAAGACGAATTAAAAAGTACTGCTGTTCACATTGCATTTAACTGGAGTTGCAATTTCTCTCGGCCTTAATCAACTTGAATTAGACACAAACAGTCACTTCCAATTAAGGGGTAGACAGCATTTGTTGCTTAATTAATCCTATCTGCTGATGAGTGTCCCTAGCAGGGGTCTGTAGATGAATACAAATGTCTCTTAGAGCAAAGAGGATCTGTAAGACATTGAAGGGGTTTGACAAGATCACACTTGTTCATTATTTCATTAATACATATAATGATGTTTAATTAAACTACATCATTTTCCATAAAAAGATGCAAATGCGAAAATGATCAATACAAAAACAATCTTGCTAGACTGTTTTACCAAAGGAAACTGTTCATAATGTTTTATGCATTGTTTGAGAGCTTTTGTGGTTAAAATAGTTCAGGCCAAAACTGCCCTGACCAACAGCGTGCAATAAAGATGAAGATACTTTAATCTAAAGAGGAATTATGAATCTTGAACAGATACATTTTTATGGTCACCATTTTAAACCAAGCCAAGTCAAACATTTGAATAATCTTCTTACGGCATATTTAAAGGATAAACAATAATCATCAAATATCAAAATACACAAGAATGAGTCAAGACAACTGAATTTTATGCTCATACTTTTTTAATGTATCACAATGAGCAAGAAACATACTTGATGAAATATTTTCAAAGGAGTATATTCAATTACCATCTACAATCAACTTAACTAGGACAACAAGGTTTTTGTGACAAAAGTTTCTTTAAAAGTCTGAAGTTCCATGTGGTTTATGTATGTTAGTTTCCATGTAATTTGGTACAGTTTGGAAATCTTCATCATATAATTACAGTAACAAAAAAGCTAACAAGACTACAGTATAGAAAAGACATCAAGAACAACATTTTTGGTTTAACTTGCTCTTTTTTGTACATTGCAAGGCTGTTTTTTCTACCCTCGGGTGGGCTGCCTGGAGCCACGGAGCCATGCTTGTGAGGCTCGGAGGAGGAATAATTCAAGGAAAGAAAAAGAAAAAGCATCAAAATAAAAACATTGTGGCACCAGGAGTCACAAAAGGAACAGAGAGCTCCAGGTAACAGTTCATCTTTGAAGTTGGAGCAAATGGTTTGTTTGGTTGTTTGTTAGTTTGGTAGTTAATTTTGGTTGATTCGCTTTTTTTAGTGTGTCACTGCTTCTTTAGGAATGACGGCCCTTTCTCTCGATATCCATTTCTCTTTCCAGGTGGCAAGGTGAATGGAGAGAGGGGGGGAGTCACCCTCTGACTAGAGAGCTGTACTTGTCAACCAGTGGGACAAGGCGAAGGAAATGAAACAAGGTAGCAACAACATGAACCGGGACAAATGAAGCCAAGCATCTCTGTCCATCCTGTCCAGAAGTGCAGAAACATGTCCATCAAAGAGCAGAAGCAGAGGCAGAGCTGGAGAAAGAGAGAGAGGGAAACAGAGGGAGAGGGGGAAGGAGGCAGCTGGAGACACTTAAAAGTTCAGCTTCATCGAAACGTCTTTCCCCTCTGTGGCACACATTTCCAAGGGTTTCAGAGTCCTCTCCCATCCAGGAGCTGTCAGTAATGGAGCCAGCCAGGTGATACTAAAGCCTTTTGGCTCCCGTTCCCAGTGTAGGGGTGCCCACGGCCTCGCACGTCCTCTCGTCAAGATCCCCATAGTTTCCCAGAGTTCATTTCTTCTTTTCATTCCTTCTTCATCATCTCAAACAAAAAAGTTGATGTCTTGTTTTAAATATATCTATATCTGTATACATGTTCATTTTCACAGTGGGCAACAGATGACCTCTACAGCAAAACCTTGTCTTTTTCGTTGTAAATGTCCATGAGAATCAAGTATCCCAATGTGAGTCAAAGGATCTCAGTTATCTACTGTGTTGTGCCGCAATAAAATATACACTTATCTGGGGCACAAATTGTAATTTTCCTTTTTGTTTCAACTGCATAAAGCTTTGGCCACATTCATATATTCAATCAAACTAAAAACTGCTCAGTGCTTCGGTATCATATTTCTCCTCATTCTGATTATTGTTCACTTTAAATTTAGCTTTTTCTAAATCTTCACCACTTTATTCGTAATTCAGCTTTGCGGTTCAGTACGTTTTGGTGCGTAAATAAAGGTACAGTATAAAATAAAATTTTATAAAAACTCAAAATGATGCTGGCTCTTATGAAACACACGCACACTCAAACATACAAACGTACACACATAGTCCATGCTGGCTGTGTCTGTTGTGAAGACCTTGACCTTGTCCTCCACAAAAGAGCCAAAAACAAAACAAAAAAAGATGACACTTTGGAAATAAGAGATCAAACAGTGTCATGAAAGACAACAAATATAAGAACATTATTACACCATAAAGTGGCCAGGTCATAGAATAAAGATTTTTTGTTTAAATTTCAACGATTCAAATTAAAGCTAGTGTTAATTTATATGAGTAAAAGTAATATACAGTAACTAAAATAACATACACATAGTTATAAGAAATAATAATAAATGTCTGACATTATCTGAAAAACAAAATAAAGCAAATGCATTCAATAATAAACTGTACAACATTAGAATTCTTAAAAATAATCATATGAACAATATTCTAGTTAACAGGATTTTAGAGGAGTGGCAAGCTTGCAGACCAAATCAACCGAATTGAAACAGCATGCGGAAGTATTAACACCAAATCACATTGCTCTGCAAGACGTAACACTTTGAACACATTTCCGAGATTGCGGCATTGTATTATTTAGGGCAAATACACTTGCTATACACTAGTGGCCAAAAAGCAGTTATTCACAAATTTAAATATTTATTGGTTTTGGTATAAAGAAATTAAATTAAAGTTTTCGTTTTTCATCTATGAGGGTGGGGATACTTAATCACGTCCATATCCATTGCTATAAAATGGAATGAGTGACCTCTTTGGACATGAAGGCATGACATACCTCTTAACGATCCGAAACAAAGGGACATCTTCAAAAAACCTCCTGCTTTTGCCAGACTTATAATGCTTTGGAATGAAGATGTCCCTTCAAAACCTGTAATCTACATCGTGCATGAAAATGGCCGAATGGCCCCCGCAGACATCTGGGGCAATTAGCAACCAGATATTCCAGGAAGGGGTCAGCCCCTCGAGGGGTCAGCCATTTTCTTCTGAGACTTGTTGTACGTTGCGTGTATGATGACACTAAACCTATGAGACTTGTCAGTACCAGATGTATTATATACATTTTTGGTAACCACTATTACTTGCAAGTGAGCAACAGCCTTAACTGACTGGAGAGATTCTTTACAACTTTCCATGCCAGCACAAAATGACATACAAAAGTCATTTCGCTTAGCAACCCGGGATGCAAAATTTACACAACAGCTTAGAGTCACCTTAGAAATGAGAAAAAGAGATAATGATAATAATAAAATTAATCTGAATCAGTCCTTGCTTAAGAAAAAGAATCTGTTGTGATATTTGGAATGCACTGCTCTTTACAAACGGTATAGATCATTGGCTTTAAACATTGGTCTGTTTTAAAAGAATATCGCAAAAATGTCCTTTGGAACATATATTCACAGTCTTCAAAGTTCCGTTTTTGCAACAAGAAAAAAAAAAGATGTAGCAGAGACAGGTAAATGGTTTATTGTTTGTTTTAGTTAAAGCTTAGCCAAAAGCAAAATTAACATGCATCTAGGTACTCTTTTTTTTTTCTTTCAAAATTCTACATTAGCAGCAAAACGTATGTCCTTGAAGACCAGACCTTATACATTTTCTTAAAAAATGGACTTTTGAGTGACAGAAAAGTTAAAGAAAGATTTATAACCTTTATCTTACAAACTGCAATGGCTCTGTAACGGTGCTACTCCACAATGCAAGGACAAGGGCCCCTTTTTGGTTTTTGGTATTCTTGGTATTTACGTAAAAAAGCCACCTGTCTGCTTGCACAGAAGCAAAAACGGCAACTCTGATGCGTACTCCTTTATTTTTAAACTTTGTTTCCTTTCCTCTAAAAACAGCAACAAATTCTCAAGTATAAAGAAGCCTCTTTCTCATCTTTATGCACCAATGGTGAAAGTGTTTAGTCTTTGGATTTTCTTTTTGTTTTAAAGCGTGAGAATTATTATTAGTATTATTTTTTCTTTTTCATCTATGACAATAACAAAAAGTCGAAATGAAATTAAAGCTAAAAAAGACTGTAGCCACACTACATGAAGAACAAAAGACCTGCTTTGTAGTGCACAAGGAGCTGTTTCTCCAATTCTACAACCACAGGAAAGGTGAAAGAATAGGTGAGATCAGAGAGTGAGAAATAGGAGTCAGACAGTGGTAAGTGCACGAAGGTAACACAAAGAAATTAAATGTTTTCAACATTTCACCCTCTTTGGTTAGGGTCATACCAACCAAATCAGAGAGATACAATTATTTTGAAAGAGAGGATTCTGCCTAGTCAGAAAGTGGCAGTTGGGTGAATGTTAGCCAAGAAGCTGAGAATAAGACAGAAATAAATTTTAGATAAGTTACTGCTCCATAATCTAGTCTATCGGAATGACCAAGACAACATCAAATGAAGCGCCTTCAAGTTGGACGATACAAAAGCTAAATGTACACAAAGATTTTTTCAATCTACCATACTGGTTAAATTCATTTCCAATGCAACAATCTACTTAACACCAAAAATGTTCATATCTATCATAAATACAGAAAGTTTTTTTTTATCAAAAATCTTTTTTATCCCCCATCAACAAGTCTGCAATGCTCTCCATATCTGCGTAAAATGGGATTGCAATTGTTCCCCTTTTCAAAGGATTCCAAATGTTAAAATCAGCAGATCAGCTACCCTTTTTCGAAAGCCCAGAAAGCTATGCCTTGATGATATTTTCTGTCATTGTAAAACTTTCTGTCATTAAAATCAATTACTGAAAAAAAAACACAAATGTTCATCTCCTGTTAGAAACAAAAGGTGTAAAACAATGAACTTCTGTAACAGAAAAATGTATGTGAGCTGTTGACCTGAGAATAAAATAGACATTACATTATTCTTTTACTTTTGCAAGCCATTGGAGTTTGAATGCTTAGATAGCAAGAAAAACGGTTAGACTATTCTCCCATACAGTTCATACTGGCTTTTTGTGACTGTGCTATTAAGAGGAAACAATTACACAAAAACGGGACAGCTTGTGACTTTTACTTTGTCAAAAGGGTTCTGGGGACATTTCTCAACTTTGAGGCAGTCCAATGCTATACAGCATCCTTCTATCATTACCCAAAACCTAACTGCAGTGTTCTTTTCTTGTCTTATACATATGTATATATTTCGGTTGAAATGAACGAAAACCAGCATGTTGATATGGGAAAACAATCCACTAACATTAAAATTTTTGGTTACAAGCTTTGGAATTGCAGTTAGTCTTTACACATCTTTTTCTGAAATTGGTTTGTATACTTTTAAACGTATTTTAACATCGCTGCTTTTTTGTTCGTTTTTTTACCATTTGTGTTTTTTTTTGTCTTTTGCAGTTTTTTAAATATCGTCCATCACTGAAAGCTCTTTTACAATCTGATAGAGTCCGTTCCTACACTAGCAAGATTACTACCACAACTACTAGTGTCTTTGAGACAGCCGGGCTGCTGCGGCTCCTCTGCCGTCCTGCCCAGCCTGTCTGCTGACTTCTGACTGCTGTCAGAGTCAGACTCGTCGGTAAAGACGTCTGTTGGTATCGAGGTCTGAACTCCTGAGGTGCTCAATGAACTTGAGGTAACCGTTGAGGGTGAGGATACTGGAGGAAAAGAAGAAGAAGAAGTCGAGGAGGGAGTGGCATTGGGTTTCCCAGCTAAAGCTCTGGAGAAAGGGGTCTGGGGCCAGGGTTTGCCGGCAGCTGTGGTGTTGAGAAGGGTGGCCGAGGAGGAACACAGGGGCGAGGAGATGGAAGAGGACGGCATGGCGGCGGAGGTGGTTGGTGGGGGAGGTGGGGTGCTAATGGGATGAGTGGCTGACTGCGAGGTAGATGCGGCGTTAGGATCGGGGAAGCAGGCTGAAGAGTGAGGTAATAAACTAGAAGTAGCGTGCTCTTTGGCATTTCTGGCTGATCGCTTGATTGTTCTGTGTTTGTGCAAGGCCGACTCCAGATGCTGACTGAGCGCCTTCTCCCCGTCCAGCGTGGTGTCACAGGCCAAGCAGTCGTAGAGGCTGCCTGCCCCGGCACCGCCGCCACTGGGGACACGGAGCAACATCTCTTGCAGGTTTGCCACAGACTGACCAAAAAAGCAGATGGACTTTAGGTGGTTGACGGCTGCCTCTTCCTTGTTGAAAAGCGACTGACACTTGCGGCACGCCAGCCTGTACTGCACCTTGGGGACGATGTACTGGTCTAGGAGGGCCTCGGCGCCCTTGCCGTCCATCTCGTTCTTCTCGGAGGGGAGGTTGTTGTGGGAGGCAGAGGAGGACGAGGAGGAAGAGGTCTCACTGTGGGGCTTGCCTTTCTGCTCCTCACTCTTGGCCAGGTCTTTGGCAGATTCTTTGCGGTCCCCCGAGGGCTGGGGCGGGACGGGGGTTTGGCTTGCTTTGGGTTGCTGGATCTGCTGAAGCTGCCGCTGCTGCTGCTGGAGCGCCTCCTGCAAGCTCTGCTGATATTGCTGGTAATGCTGGAGCAGGGACCCGGGGGAGAGGCCCATCAGCGCTTGGGACAGCGTGGGGTTGTACGGGAACAGGCTCTCCATGCCGTACATGGGCTGCAGGTAGCCGCCCTGGAGAGCTCCAGGGATCTGGGGCGCGTAGTAGGGGGAGAAGCCGGGCATGAAGTAGGGCAGAAACTGACTGGTGAGTAGGGCTGTGGGGTCCGACGCCAAGGCAGCCTGCAGGGCCTGGAGCTGGGCTGGGTCTACCACATACTCCATCCCAGGGGTGGGCATGGAGGTGGCAGGCACAGCCGCTTCGGGCTTCTCCTTCTTAGCACTGGCAGCGGAGGTGGAGGGGGCCGGGGTGCTTCCTGTGGAGGAGGGCGTCTGGGGCTTCTCAGCCCTCTCCTTGGGCTTCTCCTTGTCTCGGGGGCGCTCGACTTCACGCTCTTTGGGAGGCTCCGGCCGGGAGCCCGACTGGGTGGTGGAGGAAGTGGATGTGGAGGTGGGGCTGGAGTGGGCGACAGACGTGCTGGCCTGGGCAGGGCTGGGGGAGGCCAGGGAAGACGAAGAGGGAGGCTTGTTGGGTAGTCCAGAGGTGGGGAGGCTGGGGGAAGGAACACTGGCACCAGGCATGTTCAGGAGGTTGGGAGGTTTAGGAGGAGTTAAAGCTAAAACACAGAAAACACAAAAAAAGGCCGTTTAGATATCGTAGATATGAAATCTACGACCTTGGCATACTAATAAGCAATACCTACTCTAAGGTTTCTTGGCACTAGGTTTACTGCCGACCTTTAAATGAACTTGGAAAAGCTTAACTAAAATATGTATATGCAGCCATATAATGGCTTAAATCAGTTAAGAACCTGGATAGACATAAGGGAAACGAAAGAAAAACAATTATTTATCGAATCGACACAGACGTGGGCGGGTTGAGTATACTTTAACAGTGTGCTGGTCTCATTATTTACATAGCAAACCTAAACTAGCCCAACCCTTGAATGTGGGCATTTATCAAAAGTGCTACATGTACGAAATGGTAATGAGGTCAAGTGATGCAAACATTACCACAGTCAAGGTGGCTCGAGAATAAAGTGTACTATTAGCATTCATCGTATGGAGCCACTAATGTTCCCAATGAAGTGGTGGCAGTTAAAGCAGCCTATGATGTTGACAGTCAGTGTCTAGGCACTCTGTGGACCATCATGAGCATCATGTCCTACTGTGGTGCACTTAAGAGAGGCACCGGCAAAACCACGTTGGTTGTAATGCGGCGGTTCAGGGCTGTAAAACGGATGCGAACGACTTTTACAAGAAAAACACAAACTCATTATACGATACCGAACCCATCCACTTGAAGGTGACTGGTAAATCCAGATTCGATATGTACACTGTATGCTTATGGCGTTGTATGACATCACTGTTGTTTAATGTCTTCTTACAGACTTGAGAAGAGTGTAAACATTCTTCTGTCAGTTCTGTCATTTCTATGTGCTGGATGGGATGTGTGCCTGGGAAGTGAGCTCACAAAGCAGAGTGTTGTATGTTTATTGCTGCTCCTCAGGTGTCAGTATTACATTTATAATACAACAATGCCAATTAGTTTGACTATTTTAAAATGCCTAAATTAATCTTAATCAATATACGTGAGCATGGAAAACACAATCTACTGCGTGGTGCCTCTGCAAAGCCATACCTGAATTGGATGAGCTGAAGCCTGGTAGAGAGGGACTGCCGACCCCTGGTAGAAGTCCAGGGGGGATCCCTTGCAGATTGGAGTAGGCCGATTGGAGGTTTAGTGCCTGCATGGCGGGGTTATCAAACATGCCCTGCTGCATGGCTTGTTGCTGTGCCAGTCCCAGGACCTCATTGGCCTTCTTGATGCGGTCCATCTCTTGTTGGGCCATGAGCTGGCGAACAGTGGCTGGGTCAAAGTACTCCTTCTCTTTGTCTAGCTGGCTCCCGATGGTTTCCTTTACTTTGCAGATGTGTTGCTGGGAGAAGATATGGTCTCGCACAGAGAGGCGGGCACTGTACTTCACGCCACACAGTGTGCACTCTGTCTTGGGCCCCTCATAGGACGTCTGATTGATCCCAAAGTGCTTAGCCATGCTCAGCTTGGCTTTTTTCTCCTTGGCACGGGCGTTTTGGAACCACACCTGAACGACCCTCTTTGGAAGTCCAATGTCGTTGCCGAGTACCTCACACTCCAGCATGGTGGGAGTCCTGTAGTCGTTGAAGCAGGACTTCAGCAACTTCAGCTGGAGGTTGGTCATTTGGGTTCGGAAGCGCTTTTGGCCGGGGCGGTCGCCGCTGTCGATGCTCCTGCTGCCGGAAGCCCCGGGGCTGGGCGAGCAGGGGTCGGCCATACTGGACGTCTCGCTGTAGTCCACAATGTGCTCGTTCTCGTAGTCTTTAGCATAGTAGCTGGTGGCAGGGCTCACCAGGCCTGAAGACATCTGGTCGTCGTTTTCCAGGGAGGGCGCGGCGCCCCCAGACTTGGACAGGAAGTCGCCGCTGTTCGGGCCGTGCTTCACGTCGGCGCCGTCGTTGTCGGCGTTGGCCTCGTCGCCCGTGGTGGTGTCGGTGATGGCCGTGTTCACGGACGAACAATCGTCGTTGTCGAGTTTGTTGGGGTCGTAGCTGAGGTTGACGGAGGACATGGTCGGGCTCTCAAAGTCCTCCATCCCCTCCACTTTAATGGAGGAGGGGCTCAGCAGGCCCCGGGGGGACAGGTCCATGCCTTTGCTCACCGGCGACAGAGAGGAGCTCTGCCCATCGTTGTTCGAGGAAGCGAGGTGGGAGTAGCTGGAGATGTCGAGGGGATCCAGTTTCATGGTCATCCCCTCCTGATCGGGGAACATGCCGGACAGAGCTAAGTTATAGCCCGCCCGTTTGGCCTCGTGCCAGTGGCGGGAGCGGATGTGAGCCTCCAGGGCCGTTTTAGCTTTGAAGAGGGCCCGACAAAAAGGACACCGCCGGTGGGCCTGAGCTGGCCCCACCGCCCTGAACTGGCCTTTCCTCTCCCTGGCTCGGGTGTTTTGAAACCAGACTTGCACCACCCTCTTTTTGAGTCCCACCTCATGAGCGATGTGGTCGAGCATTTTACGCGTGGGGTTGGAGTCCAGCAGGTATTTCTGATAGAGGACCTCCAGCTGCTCTGGGGTGATGGTGGTCCTCAGACGTTTGTCTCTCTGAGGCTCCTCGCCACTGTTGGTGCTGTCATTTTCCCCAGGGCTGGTCCCAGCCTTCTCCTCCAGCTTCCTCTTCAGGGAGTTCATGGTGGAGGTGGGCGTGGAGGGGGAGGTGGCCGAGCTGCTGGGAATCTGTGGCATGGCCCCGGACAGGAGCTGGCTGGCCAGAAGAGGGTTGCTGGGATCAAAAAGCATGAACGGCATATCCATGGACCGGTCCAGGAACTGCGGGTGGATGAACTGGTTCTGCACGGAGAGGAAGTGCAGCTGCTGGTGCTCCTGCCAGTGCTCAAAGGAGGGGAAGCCCAGCTTGCACTGCTCACACTGGTAGGGGATCATCTGCTGAGCCAGCTGCTGGGACGCAGAGGTGAGGTGAGCATTGAGGCTCATGTGAGAACTCTGGGAGGAGGACTGGTTGGTCTGGGAGGCTGAGGGCCCACACTGCTGTTGCTGCTGCTGCTGCTGCTGCTGCTGCTGCTGCTGCTGCTGCTGCTGAGAGAAGGACGAAGACGAATGCTTGCTGCTCTTTGGAACCGTTTGGGGCTTCTCTTCTCTGGCGGCTCGGTGGTGCTGAGTCTCCGACGTTGGCTGGTGCACGCTCTCCTGCTTGATGGAGGTGTGGTTGTCCCGCGGGTCGGAGCTCATCTCAGCCGAGTGCTTGGGCTTCTCGTCGAAGGAGTTTGAGGTATTAGCCGGAGACGCCTCCTCCTTCTCGGAGGACGAGAGGTGAGAGAAGGCCGAGTTGGAGGGCGGCAGGGGGCAGAGGCTGGAGGAGGAAGGCATAGGGGTGTGACAGGAGGACCCAGAGGGGGTGTAGTACTCGTGGGACAGGTCCATGGAGTCCTCATTTTGGCTGTCATACTGCCCGTCGTCATCTTCATCTTTGTAACACAGCTTCTTTTGGTGCTTGATTAAGTCAAATATACGCTGGAAAACCAGGCTGCATTTCTTGCACTGGTAATTCAGGTTAGTGGTGCGTATGTAGCGGTCGTTGGACAGCTCTCGCCGCTCGCCCTCTTTGGCCCCCTCGCCTTGGTTTTCATAATTCTTTCTGGCCTTCTGACGGGCGTTTTGGAACCAGACAACGATCACGCGTGTGGGGAGGGTCAAGAGGTTAGAGAGCTGCTCAAACTCATCGTCTTTCGGATAAGCATTGGCATCAAAGAAGTCTTGGAGCACTCTCAGTTGGTAGTCAGTAAACCTGGTTCTGGAGGATCTCTTGCTCCCGTAGCACTCCTGTCTCTGAGGCTCAGGGGAGGGAGGCTTGGAGTCAATCTTAGGCTCCTCTAGAGTGGTAATCGGTGGGTTGTTGAAGTTGTACGGAGAGTCCTTGTTTCGCTGGCGCTCTTTGAAGAGTGTGTTTCGGAACCAGTGCTTGATGACTTTCTGGGGCAGCCCCGACTTGTCCGCCATTTCTTTAATTTGGTCTTCGTTGGGAGAGTTGTTGATGTCAAAATATTGCCGAAGGACCCTGAGCTGGTCGTCGGTGATGCGCGTCCGAGGCCTCTTGTTCTGCTGCTGCTGCAGCATGGCTGGCGTGAGCTGCTGCTGGTAGAGCTGGGCCAGGTCGGAGGCCAAGCCCGACTCCACCGAAGACATCTGGGCATTCATCTGGGCATTCATCTGGGCATTCATCTGCGACGGCAGCGACTGGAGAGACATGGACTGCATGGACTGCATCATGAGCGGCGAGAACATCGGCAGGTCCATCGACATGGACATTTGCTGCATGCTCACCTGAGGCTGTGGCGTCTGCGGGGTGGGCGGGGTGATGGACGGGGCAGAGACTGGGATGTTTGGCGTGGCTGCCCTCTGCGGAGGGGGTGGCGGTGGGGGCGGGGGAGGCGGGGGCGGGGGAGCGGGGGTGGTCTCTGGCGTCAGGGGCCTCAGTGGGTAGAGCTTGTCGTACTGCTCCCTGTACTCCTTGGCAAATCTCTCCAGGGAGCGGAACGGGAAGAAGGCCTGGTGGATGTGCTCCTGGTGGCTCTTCAGGATCAGGATGTTGGAGAAGAGCTTCCCACAAGCCTCGCACTCCAGCTTCTCCAGTCCCTCGACAGGGTCCACCACTTTGGTAATCCCGCCTGGAGGACTGGGCCCAGTGGGTGTGGCCCCCGCCGCCTTTTTCTGGGCTTTCTGCTTGTTCTCGTTGTACTGAATCACCAATTCAAAGCCGAAGTTCTCAAGTAGGGCTTTGGTTGCGTTCCCACGTGCGTCTGAGGCGATCCTTGGCGGAAGACAGCCCGGGTCGTGGTTTGAGTTCATTACATTTGGTTGGACGTCCTTCTTCTCCTTTGGCTTGTTGTCAGCGGAATCTTTGTTGAGGTGGTCCTCGGTTTTCTCACTGGCATCTTTGTCTCTTAGCATTTCCCGCTCTTTGTCGTTGTGGGAAGAGGACGAGGAGGAGGAGGCCTTGTGCTTCTTCTCGGCCTGATGGAGAAGAGATGCGCTTTGTTGCAAAAGGGCCATCTGGCTCTGGGCCTGCGAGTGGGCCTGCTGCTGCTGCTGTTGCTGCTGCTGCTGCTGCTGCTGGTGCTGCTGTTGCTGCTGCTGCTGATGCTGCTGATGCTGCTGCTGGAGGTGGTGGTGCATCAGCTGCTGCTGCAGGCAGCTCTGCTGAGCCTGCTGGGCCGAGTTCTTCAGATCCTCCAGCAGGGACGAGGACGAGCCGGCCAGGCCCAGGGCCGAACTGTTGAGGTTGATCTCCGGGTTGAGTTGAAACTCCGCCCCGGGAATGTAGAAGGGGAAGAGGAGCTGCTGCTGTTGCAGCGGGAGAAGAGCATCCGTAGTCATGGGGAAGTGCTGCAGAAGTGCGGGGTTAAAGAGCTGTGATTGGATGAGGGCCGCCTGCTGCTGGAGCTCTTGCTGGAGCTGGGCCTGGGCTTGGGCCTGGGCCTGGGCCAGTTGCTGCTGTTGCTGCTGCTGGAGCTGCTGCTGCTGCTGGCCCCTGGCAGAGAGCATGTCGGCAAACTTCTTCTTTTTCACCACCTCGTGGTTCTCCGAGGGCGAGGGATGGCAGCTCATGGAGGAGTTGCCCAGGCTCTCCATGTTGTGGGACTGGCTCATGTGGTTGCCCCCGAGGAGGCTCTGCGTGGTCTGAGCCATGGACGAGCTGTGGTTGCTGGAGCTGGACGTAGTATTGGTGGCCGGGCTCGGGCTGGGAGTGGAAGTGCTGGTGGATGACCCCCCTGCGCCGCTGCTCATGCCTGAAGCGCTGCCGGAGCTGCTGCTACCCCCAGCCGCCTCCAGCTTGGCCGCCCTGGCCTTGGTCTGGTGGAGGACCGAGCGCATGTGGATCTCCAGGGTGGAGCTCTGGCTGTAGGCCACATTGCAAGTGCTGCACTTGAAGGGCTTGTTGTCTGGGCTGCTGGTGGGCTCGGGCTGGCCCGTTGTAGACTCCTGCAGGGCCCTCTTCACCTTGTGCAGGTGGGACACTGAGTTGTAGTGGACCAGCAGGATGTTCTTCTGCGTGAAGGACTCTTTGCACACGGTGCACTTGAAGGGACGAGACGGGTCTAGGAACTTCTCCATGGTAAAGTTGGGGCCCTTTCTGAACGGCAGGGCTCGTTTGGGCTCCAATCCGGAGTCCTCAAGGAGTGAGCCGGAATCACTGCCCGTCGGGCTTTGTTTCTCCTCCAGGTCACTCTCCTCTCCTTCCTTGTCATCTTCAGCTAGGACCCCGTGCTCCTCTCCCAAGGACGGGTCTCCCAGGGCCAGCAGGTCCCCGTTCATCAAGAGGCCCCCGTAGAGCTGCTGGATGTCCACCTCGCTCAGCTCCAGGTGGCTGGTCTCCAGGTGCTTCTTCAGGGCCTGCAGGGTTCGGAAGCTGCGCTGGCAGAGGCAGCACATGGTGGCGGCCCGGATCACGTGGTACTGGGAGTGAAGCTGCAGCTTCTCCACCGTTTTGAAGGCCAGGCTGCACTGGTTGCAGCGGTACTTGTAGACGTGGCGGTCCGAGACGGGCAGCTGGGGCCTCTTGTTGTGCACCTCGTTGAAGTGCATCTGGAGGGCATTGGAGGACTTGAAGACCTGGTTGCAGCCTTTCTTCCAGCACAGGAATCCTGTGGCGTCGTCTCTGCCCGAGTGCTGATCCTCCAGAGGAGACTTTCGAGCTTCTGCTATTTCTGTCGGCAGTGAGACCCCCTTCTCTGGCTCAGCGTCTGATACGTCTGTCAATAGATAAAAGATGAGATTATTAATATATATTTCTCCAAAAGGTATTTGAGCTACTACTTGTAATTTATCAAAGAGCAAGCAGCTATTGATGCATTTCCATTTCAAAGTCCCCAGGGTAACACAAAAGAGTCATAACTGATTCAGAATCAGCTAATACAGAAATCCCTCTTCTTGTTATGTTTGATGGCCTTGACATGATCACCACAGAAGAAAGGACTAATAAAGCTACCACCATCCTTCTTCAAACAAATGAATGAGTGGGCCTCCATCTTTCATCGCAATCTATCAACTTTTAAAATCCTATTTTCAATCATAAAGTCAATTTCCGTTCCGGTTTAACTATTAATATAACTATGAATAAAAACAATTTCTGCAACAACAAGTAACAAAAACTGTCATGCGTCTCCTGTGCTAGCGTAACAGAATTGGATCTGCGAAAGAATACTAGACAAAAGCCACACTAATGACTGTCACCTTTCCCCCGAGGCATATGAGGAATAATGCAAACCATAGAACACTGACCGGCTTGTTTCTTGGTCTCTTCACAGCTGGAGTTGGCCGTTGCCTGGGGAGTGCTCTGGGCCTCCTTATCTGGGCTCGGTACTGGGATGAACATGCTCGCTGGCAGAACCTCAGTCGCAGTCACCTGGAGAAGAAATCAAAAGTACTTCCAGGGTTCATAATCAAACTAAACACAATTTAGAACGATTCTATAACAAATGAATAATTATAAATGTGCCACAAATATAATCAGATTCCAATAATTAGGTTATATTCATACAGTATGTGATACAAAATCGAATACAATATTGGAGACACCTCGTAAAAGTCATTAATCACTTCCCACTCCCCAATCACTCACAAATTATATAAAGTGCACAAACACACCATGCATGCACACGTAATAGACACACACACACACACACACACACACACACACACACACACACACACACACACACACACACACACACACACACACACAGACACACACACACACACACACGTAATCATATTACTTTGTACTTTATTTGCAATCCGAGGAATTTGCACTTTGATCACTGCTGGTATTTTGTCATATGCCTGGAAAAGTTCTGCTGCAGCCAATTAGTGAGATTGGCTGAAAGGCCTACCTTGGCCAAGTGAAAAGCTTATTAAAGCCTAATTAAATAATTCTTCCCAGGAAAAAAGGCCCTTCTATTTGAAAGAAGAGAAATAGAACCGTGTAATGCTGTCATCGACAAAAGAATTCTGGGTAATGGGACTCATATCCATCTAACAAAAGTGGTCTTAGTTTATCAGCCTTGCAAAATGCAGTGTTGCTGTTTGTCATGTCAATTAAGTGTACCGTAAGAAATATAGGCGAAATATTAAAAGCAGGGAGCCCGTTCATTTAATCAAAATAGAACACCTCTCACAAATTCTTGAAGTGTCTGCTGCATAAAGGTACGCATTTTCCACCATAAAATGGTATCATTTGTTTCCACCATTTTAATTAGAGAATTTCAAGGAGCAATGAATATTGATTTAAAAAGTGCACAGAAGCGGGCCAGGCTCTCTCTGCTCTCAAAGGTTGAAGTCAATCATCTGTGAATGACAGCAACCGTCCTCCATATTTTTGCTTTTCCCCACCCCCTCTCGAATGTCTCTCCTTGCTAGCCCTTCTTTCCAGCAAAAAAGAAAGAAAAAAAGAGACAACTATTCCTCACATGCTCTCATTAGCGGCGTCCTATTAAACAATAATCAGTGGGTGAGATTGGAGGAGGCCAGGAGACGAGGCGCTGTCTGCCTCACCTTACTTCAATTAACTCCCCAAACGGAATAATCCGCCACACTCCCCCTGCTGCATGTCAATTCAATGCCCCACCCTCTTTTGTGCCCCCTGCCTCCCTGTCTCTCCGTACCTCCATTTCAGGTCAGGCTGGAGTCCCCCTGTTACAGTGGATCAGCCCTATCCCGGTCCTCTGGCCAACGCTAGAGAGCACGTTTTACCAGACGGTCCAAAAGCAAATCACAAAGCAGAAAACCCGGTCTAAGTACTATTTGCACCTTGTACTGTCTCTCTTCATGTCGCTCTATCAGAGCAGCAGATCAGAGACTAACCCACTAATTCTTATCAACAGGACTGCCACGGCACATCCGTGAGGACCACAGGGAGGGCGGGATAGCCCTGAGCCCATGGCAGTGCGACGGCGGGCCATTTTCAAATCTTTGGTGCTCTTGCCTTTGGTGCGCCTCCGTCTAAAGGGCAGCCCCTGTGCCACTGGCGAGCTGTCCTCCAAGCAGAGGAAGATGATGAGCTCTGTGAGATGTAGCACGTGATGCACAGACAGCCGCCCCCCCCCTCCCCCCCACAGAGCCAGCCTCCCTGGGCATGGCCCAAACCTCCTCCAGCAGCTGGCGCTTTACAGCGGGCTGCCGGGTTAAGTGGAACAGTAAACGCTTTCCAGTCCATCACTGGGCGATTAGTGCGAGCTGAAAATCCACTGGAAAATATCCAGCTCCTCTCCTTTCTGTCTGTTTTGGCTCTCCCTCCCCTCGCCACGTCTCCTCCTCCCTTTCAGCCGCAGAAAAAGTGGCAAATTAATGAGAGCGGCATGGAGAGCCACAACAGAAAACACAGCAGTGATTTACATTACAAAGTGGAGGGTTTCTAGACAACTGCTTCATTAGGCGACGAGAGGAGAAAGCGGAGAGTGTCCCAAGGTCACTTTTAATTTGGACCGCCTAATTGGCAAACATAGTTCAAAATGGCTATCATCTAGCCAGACTCAGAATTAATGAAGCACAATTATTTTCATTACCCCTATCTTAGACAGAAAGAAAATGAGACATAGGCTGAGGGAGAGAGGGCGGGTGTAAGGAGGGGAGGGAGAGAAAAAGAGAGAGAGTGATAGGAGAGAGAGAGAGAAAGTGAGTGAGTGAGTAATGGAAAGAGAGAGAAAGAGAAAGAGCGAGAGAGAGAGAGAGAGAAAGAAAGGAGGGGAAGTAAAGGATGGGAGGACAGGGAAAATGGAGTGATGACGTGTAGCAAGGGGAAGGCAGAGTGGTGGGCAAATGAAGGCTGAGAGAGGGTGTGCATCTTTATGCATGGTCGGCATGAAATAAAAGTCACCTATTTCAGAATTCATTAAGCTCGGCTGCTGGACGTGGGAGAAGGACAGAGTACCTTTCCATCTAGCTCCACCAGTTATAAACTAGGTGCTGCTTTTAATGCCCATGGTATTACCCCCCCCCCCCCATGCCTGTAGTAGTGGCTCAGCGCATTATGATCTCTATGAAATAAAAAATATCGCTGTCTTCCATACTAATGTGTTCGCCATTTGCTTTTTTTTTGCCGGGCGGGGGGGTGGGGTGGGGGTGGGTAGCTAGGCAGCCGGCACGGCCACGTTTTCACTGAGTGATTGTCCAGCATGCAATTCGGCGCCACAGGCCAGAACAAATATCAAGATTTGCTCAGTCATTTACAGGAAGGGGAACGCAAATAAAACCATATTTCCCTTTGATGATGATTAAAAGAAAATGAGGTGAGTTTTCTCCCCTGAGACAAAGGGGGAGGGGGTGGGGGGGGCATTATTTGGAAATAAGTCTATAGATCTACCTTCAGGGGGTGTGCCAATGCTCTGCAGGTTCACACAAGGAGCCTTACCACACTGCTGCTAATAGCACAGGAGCCCAAGAAAGCCGTTTTTAGACCGCGGCCTTATGAGTGTCTGTGGTGATGGCAGGGAAAACACACATATAGACACACATTCTGCAGTCTCTGTACAATCAGTGCATTCATTATTCACATGAGATTTGATGTGGGCTAGATGAAAGAAAATGGTGAATAATAACATTTCCATTGCCTGAACTTGCATTTCATTAGCAAAGGGAGGAGAGAGAGAGAGAGAGGGAAAAAAAAGTGTTCATTAAATTTCAATTCATCTGTGTCACAATTACTTGAATACATTAATAACCGAGGCCTTTGTTTAGAGGTGACGGGAGACAGTGAGGGGAATGTCAATGTGCTAACACGTGGAGGGAGAAGTCAGAGGGCCGCTCCGCTGGCACACCCCAGCCCGTGTGGTCTGCCTGTCTCTCCCTCCATCGCCACTGACTGGGTAAAACAATGGAGGAGGGAGAAAGCTCGACTAGGAACACTTTAGGACACCGCCCGACAAGAACATGTCCACACCATGGCTCAACATAATATCTGACTTCCACTGAGTCAATGGGGCGGCCTGGAGCCATTCCACAAAAAACTGCCTCCTTTTGTGTTTAGATAAAGACTCAAATGTCATCAATTTAGAGCGGAGAGGAGAGGGGGGGACAGGGGGGGGGGACAGGAGAGAGACATCCTTCCCCGCAGCCAGCCAGCCAGGCAGGGTGAGTAAGAGGCACTGAGTCATGGCCCTGCTGTATGGCGGGGGAGAGGGGGTTAGTGAGGGGAGCAGCAACAGGGATAGTCCCTTATGCCTGGTCCTGGACCGGCCGACCGGCTGAACTCTGCCTGCCTCCTGCCCACACCCGGTAGATGGAGACACACTGTGGGTCAGAGAGCTCACACACCGCTACACCCTCTCCAGTAAGACTAGCACATGGAACGAAAGGGCCTGCTCGCATTGGGACTGGAGAGAGAACATGGCCTCAGACTGAAGGGCCAAAGGGCCAAAGGGCCCAGCCATGACTATTTACTCTGCTGGTCTTGGCTCTAAGGCACATGGAGAAGGCTGGAAAAGGCTTGCACCTCACTGTACGCCATGAAGTCGCCCTGAAACTCTGTCCGTGGCCCAGGTAGTCATACACAAACTGTGCCATCTGAACATGGATGATTGAGAGTGTCATATATCATTTTTAATAAAGGATGTCGGAAAGAAAACAAACAAACCGCAAGATATACAAAAGGACAAACACGTACACTTACACACACACACACAGACACACACACACACACACACACACTGACACTGACACTGACACTGACACACACACACACACACACACACACACACGTGTACAGTCACACTTAGACGTACCGTGGCAATGAGCTTCTCCACGCAGTCGGGCGCCACGCTGTGGAGGTGCGTGAGGTGGAACTGCAGGTGGATCTTGTTGTTGAGCATGTCCTGGCACAGCGGGCAGCGGTACATGGGCTGGACCGAGTGCTGCGTCATCACGTGCATTCTGAGCCGGTTCAGGTCTGTGTTGCTGAACTTGCAGTAGGGGCACTGGTACATCTGCTCCAGAGAGAGAGGGGAGACAGCCACAAGTCAACGAGGTGAGATGGAGAGCCTGGGAGGCTTGTACAGTGAGTGAAGGGCTAGAGACTGGGCCCTCTGATCCCACCGGCCAGGACTAAGAGCACCTGGCAAAGTCCTGGCACGCACTTCAAAGCCCTCTCATCTGTCAAACACTATATTGATTTTCCACCTTTTGCACAATTAGCAATGCAAGAGTGGTGAAAATAAAAAGGGGCAAAACTAATTTTCTGGAGATTAAAAAAAGATAAATTCATGCATAATACAAAAGTAAAGGTTAGGCTTATTCAGATCTCGGAGCAGTGCTTAGATGTAGTTCTCGACACAGCTTTTCCTAATTGATGTGTAAGTTTCAGGACTTCTAATGAGGACAGGGTAATTAGGGAAGGAGCAACCTTCGTTTGATTGGCAAGTTCAAAGAGCAGACCACGTAAGGTCGGCTGCGGTGTGTGTGTGTGTGTGTGTGTGTGTGTGTGTGTATGCTCTTCTCACCTGCTCCGCAACACTCTTTTCAGCTGTCCTGGGACGCTTGGAGGACAGGGGGCTCTCAGAGGTCTCTGACCGTGAAGAGGGCCTCTTGGAGGGGATCGGGGAGTCCGTCTGGTCCCTCTCTGAATGCCTGGATCCTGCTGTGAGAACACACAGACACACACACACACACACACACACACACACACACACACACACACACACACACACACACACACACACACACACACACACACACACACACACACACACACGGGGGGGGGGAAAGAGAGAAAGTGAGAGGACTCATCAGGACTAGGTGAAGACTTGGCAGAGCGGGAACGAGTCAATCAATAGCACTGTGGATAAAGGGCTTTGCGATGTCTTCCTTAACGTGATATAACCACGTTTAATGGGACCGGGGTGGGGCAGCAATTGATGGGCCAACTCGCCATGCCCGTCTCCAAACCTTCCGTCTGCTCCTCCTTCCCTTTCCCCTCCCCATCCGCACGCCACTGACAGGAGACAAGGGCTTTGACGGCCCGTCTCTGCCTATGTTGGATCGTTAGGACATCAGACGGCGCCAGCGACAGCTAATCAAAACATTGGTTTGCCGGGCCGGGCAGCTTTGGGTTTTCGCCTCGTCCCTCAGATTCGGGGCGTTTGAAGTGGAGCCGGAGATGAGGGGGATTCGGCAAACTTGAGAGGAGGCAGACATCCTCATCGCCGCCTCATCAGACAGCGTTAGGGTGAAGGAGATCCATGTCAGTCTTCAGCTCCACTTCAAATCAGACTCTTTTTTTTTTCCCCCTCTCTCTTCCTTAATGAGTTTCTTCCAGGTAGTCTAGCGCAGGTACTCGTGTCTGACTTGCATATTTTAAGCTCAAGCACATTAAGTCACATCTCGACTGTGTTCCTGTCCACGTGAACATGAACAAAGTTTTACTCTCCATCCAAAATCTGAATGGTTAATGTTATTGTTTACAATGGTAAGAAACAGGTCTCTGGAGAAGGATCTGACCATGTGTAAGACACTCTACCCTCAGAGAGAGGATAGAGGGCATTTAGGACTACCACTTTTCAGCTTTTCAGAGGCGTAAACTTCAGCTATTTTCAACTCTATTTTGGAGTGTACATAATTCACCCAATTATCAAAACAAGCAGCTGGCTCAAAGGATCTCGAGAGTGCCACCAAAGCAGAATTACCAGTGGATATCGCTGAGCCGTGAAAGGAAGCAAGAAAACAGGATTTTTGCTTTCATCACCCTCATGACCACTGGCCACATCAGCTCGCTCTCCCCATCTAAACATGTTCCTGTTTAAATTGCTACCAAGGAAAGGGGCGAGGTCTTTGGATTCCTCTGCTGGGGATGAAATGGAGACGGAGTCGGAGGAGAGGGGAGGAGAGGTGCAATTGGGCTCGCCAGCCGGAGATTTTATAGTTGGGGAGCCAATATCCCCGGAAATCCTGGTGGAAACAGTGACCTATAGCTTGACCCTGCTTGGCTAAATCCTCATGGTCTTTGTGTCTACACAGCAAGTTAGTGCTAGTGCAACTCTCCACTTAATTGGAAATTCTGTAACCAGCTAAGCCTCATTCGGTGGGTTGTGTGGGCTGGGCCAAGTGGACTGTGACAATGGGAGGGAGAGAGAGAGGGAGGAAGAGAGAATATAAAAATAAAGAGAACAAGATTCACACTCCAAGCTCCAGCACCTCAGAGCCAAGCGAGACATTTCATCCCACCAACAAAGCTAAGTACAACGGCCATGCTCTAACAAAGAAAGGATTGTGAGGAACAACAAAATCTTTTTTCTCTTCTTCTTCCAAATCAGCCAGAGGGTTCCCAGACGGTCTTGGCATCCATCTGGGCAGGCGTACGAGGCAGCGTGCTCGGCAGCTCAGGGGTGTGGGGAGATGTTAGAGAGAGGCTCCCTGTCACATAGGGGTCCATCTTAGGACAGTCTTACAGTCAGTGTGCTCTACGAGCCCGCAGAACGCCATCACACGGCTAATCCAGTTAATGCTACCTGCTCCTGTTTTAACAGAGCAGTGCTGCTCCCTTTCCCACATCTCCTACCAAGCAGGCGGCACCAAAACAGTCCCTGCCCTGCTAACCCTAGAGCGCTGTTACTCAAACCGCCAAAAACAGAGGGAGAAAAGGAGAGACACACAGAGAGAGAGAGAGAGAGAGAGAGAGAGAGAGAGAGAGAGAGAGAGAGAGAGAGAGAGAGAGAGAGAGAGAGAGAGGGACACAAAATAAAAAAAGTCAAACTACATAGTAGCGGCACACAGAAAAGGCTTCACAGCCGAATATAAATAGTGGGCTAAACCGTCGCTCGTAAAGGAGCTAAATCCACACGGAGCCGGTGAGGGGGGAGACGGGGAGGCGGGGAGGGGGGAGACGGGGAGGCGCGGGGCTGGCCCAGAGCACCACAGTGGCTGGGACGCAGGCGGAAAGAATTCCCTGTGAAACTCAAGGAGGTATCTGGGCGGCCCTTAACGAGGCCATAAAGAGTTAAATTTGGCCTGATTTGTACAGTCCACGGAGGGCAAATTGAGAACAGGGGGCACTGAGAGGGATGTGTATGTGTTTTGGGGGGGGGTCAGGTTAAACAGGGCTGACCACGCAACTGGTCCGGACATTAAAGTGTCAGCTCCAATCAGGAGGGGGGCAGCTGAGCTGATTACCCCAGTGGGGGCTGGCCCTGCCCTGGGCTTGGCTCTGGCCACAGAGAGGGGGCTGCTGGATCTCCTGGAGACACTGGAGATGGATCAGCCACTGGGATGCCCCATTAATGTCCAGTCACAGTCAGTCCCATTAAACACAGTCCCCCGCCAGACAAAGGAAATGTCTCCCAATCACTAGCATTAACCCCCCTCTTCTCTCTCTCAGGCATGGGCCCTGTCCCTGCTACTTCTTTCTCCTCAGCTCCAATGGCCATTGCTCACTCCCCTCTGCCTCTCCTTTCTTCCTAACCCCTGCTAAACGTTCCTGTGACAGCATCCTGGTGGGAGGCGGGAGTCGGGCCCGGATGTTTAAGGGAACACGCGCCTCTCCTCCCCACTCTGCTTTCTTCTCCAAAGTCATCTTTCTGACGGCCGGCTTTCAGGGGTGGGAATCCTCACACACACTGGCCCCTAAAAGCCCATATGGGAGCGCGCTGAGTGGAGGGGAGGATGTGGGACAGCGAGGACAGCCTCACAGAGGGAGGCCAGGCTACGTGGCCAGACCTAACTCAAAGAGACGCCACGACTCCTTCCCACAACCATAGCACCCATTCATGAACGTGCAGGATTTGAGGGGGGCGTGGTGGTCTGGAGAAGCAGGGAACACGGCAGAACCCAGCTACCTGGGTGATTACACTGATGGCCCTGCACACAAGCAGAGAGGGGAGGGGAGGGGAGGGGGGGGGGGGGGCACCAGCAGCCTCTCAGCCTAACCACCAGGAGGATAAACATGATTTGGTAATTAGGAAGCTAGTGTCAGCTTGTCAATTAGCACCTACTCAATTAACACGGAAGAGCCGGAAGGAGGGGCCTGTTTGTTTTTCCTCAAAGGGCCCAGGGAGCACAAGCTGCCTGCGGAAGCCACCGCCCCAACACACACACACACACACACACACACACACACACACACACACACACACACACACACACACACACACACACACACACACAACCTTAGTTACTAGGGGCGGCCTCACCTCGTCACGGCCTGTTAGGACTCCATAAATCTGATCAACGGCTCTCCCCTCCTGTCGCCATGACTAAAGTCCTGCTACTGTCTCCTGTTTTTCCTCCTCGTCCGGTCACCAAGAAACAAAGCCGAGGAACACACCAGAACGAATAGGAGTGTGATGGGAAAAACACAGCGATAGATTTGTGTTGCCAGTGTGCGGCCTGAAGGTAGCATGGCCAGGCTGGTGTCAGAACAAGGCTGACCAGATCTATTAGCCTGGCACCTGATGGAGGGAGCAGCATTGTAATGCATGGCTGTGCACTTTACAGGCAGGCGCTGGAAAGACGGCTGCACCCCGGTTTAGGCTAGGATAAGCAGCCATTGCGACCTTTGGACGTCAATTGGAATGCACATCCGACAGAATGAAAATGACGTTTGTCTAAAGTTCTTTAACATTCGGGGCTGGCAGTGTCGTCCGTAGTCGTAATTTCAAAAGGCGCTGTGGGCTACACTTTGAAAACCGCGTTCCCGGGATGACCTTGCCTTGCCCAGGAACTTTCTCTGTGAGAGCGGGGGGTGCACTCCCACGGAGCTCTCACATGTACTGAGAGGACGGGTCTGATCGGGGACGCCCGTAGCCGTCCTCACGGGGATTGCCTCCAGGGCTCCACCCCGCTGATATGTGTGACTGACAGGGACACGGACACCGTGACCCTCAGCCCGCCCGCCCGCCCGCCCGCCCGCCCGCCCGCCCTGTCCGGTCACCACACACCCCGTCTCCCTTCTCCCACCAAACCTCCTCTGACAAGAACGGCCTTTCAGACTGAGAGCACAAAGGAGCAGGCTGAGGATGGATGGAGAGACCGAGAGAGAATGAAGAGGAGGAGGGAAGAAGAGAGAAGAAGAGGAAAAAAAAAACTTTAAGAGTCAATTAGGTGATTATTAATTCATGGGCCTTTTCCGTAAACCAGGGGGCCTGTCAAGTCCCGTAAGTGACTTGGACTTTGGCACCTTGTCTCACCTCCAGGCCGCCGTCGACATAGTGAGGCTGCACTACTCAGGCTGCAGCCCGGGGGAGGAGGGGAGGGGGGGGGCTGCAGCACCGGCTCTCTGGAGCAATCACAGGGTGGAGGTGGTGGCAAAGAAAGGGAATGGCAGCTGGAGAACGAGTGACCGTCGACACCACGGGGTCATGTGGCCATTACAGCCCGGCGAGGAATGTCATCCCAGCTGCCGGGGCTCCAGGGAGCCGGACCTCGTGTCCTTGGCCAGGCCGTCTTCTGGAGAAATGGAGAGCGCTGGAGGACGTGGAAGGAGGGGAGACTAAGTAGGAGCTCCTTCTGCCTTCTCTCTCTAACAGGGCCCGTGGTCTGACTGTGTGTGTGGGGCTGGCTGTGTCCTCAGGGAGGCCTGGGGGCTGGCGGTGTGCGGCCCCCCTCTCCTGGCCTGGGTTCCCTGGCCACACAGCCCTGCTGGACCGCTGATACACAAGGCTGGGCTCTGGGTTAGGGTTAGCTCCAGCCTAACCCCAGCTCCAGCTCCATGGTGCCCCTACCGCTCCACAAAATCCAAGAGAGCCTCAGGGGCACCCCCCCCCCCAAACACACACTCATTGCAGAGGGGCCAAATGACTGCCTCTATCTCCCCATGTCCCTGTGCCCCTGATGACATGGGGCCACCCTGGCCTCCAGTCCCTCAGCAATTTAACCACTGATACAGAGAACGGAGGGCTCAACTCCCCCGTGTCACAACTCATTCACTTTCAATGCATATGCTAACAATAACGGAATATTACCCCCCCCCCCCCTCCACCCCTGTCCCCCTCTTTCCACTCCTTTTTTAATATAGAGGCCGTGCCACCGCCCTGAGCGACAAAGGGCTGTCTTCCAATTCACCTCATATTGCTCAGGTAATTACTCTGCATCAATTAATTTCAAATAAAGAAAATTACAACGAAAGCCTTGCATGCTGAGGGGACTCCATATTGGAGCTCATCATCTCTCTCTATCCCGGCTGTACAAGCCGGCCGTTATTAAATGAAAAACCATCTCAACAGCATGGGGAGAGAAAGAAGCAAAGAGAAAGAGAGCGAAAGAGATAGAGGAGGAGGAGGGGGGGACACCAGTTTATGTAGGCCTACAGGCATGGCTGCAACAAAGACAAATGTAAAATGAAGAAATTAAAGGGAGGTATTAATTAGCGGCCCTGGTATTAATCTCCAGGCCGGCTGGCAGGAAGCTGACGCGGCGTTCACCTTTAAAGGACAGTCCCCGCCCGCCGTGGAGCCTCTGCTGGCCCATTCCACTAGCAGACGCTCCGCTCATAAACACTGATCTTTCAGGGAGCGGGCTCGCAAACAAGGACAATTTACCGTCTATTATCCTCAAAGACAAAAGGAATTAGAATTTGAGGGATGACAGGCGCCTCAGTGGACATGGTATGAATATGTAAACCTTTCCTTTACGGCTCCCCTCTGACTTCATGCGATAGCACTTACCTACGTACTTAGACGTCAGGCTTTAACAACAAACAAGAGACTACTGCAGATGTGTACCAGAGGGTTGAATCTTAATTAAAACTCGGTACATAACAATTATCCAGAACATTTTATGGATTAACAAAATTAATACCACTATTTAGGCCATACGTAAAATATAACTATTCAAATATTTGTATTTGCATAGTATATACATATTTATGTGCTATTCTGAGTCACTCCATATGGTAGTACTATAAGCAGCTCATAATACTAATAGTTGTTCCACCTGTAGTTCTGCTTTGTTGCATCCAGGGGGTGCTGATGTTTACCACATTGTCTCAGAAACGTTCATCTGCCCTTCACACACAAACACACACACACACACACACACACACACGCACGCACAGACACAAACACAGCCCCACGCACAGACATACTGACTAATACCCTGTATATATACACACACACACCTGAGCACAAGGCACCCCCGCCCCCACACTCATCCAATCACAGAGATTTCTAGGTATAAGTAAATATTTAAGGGAAAAGAGATGGGAACAATTTGGTTGGCTGCTCTGCTGCCGGTGTCAGAATGGGGATGATAATATCATTTCTCACTCCCTTGCTCTGGCTCCTATAATTTGAAAGTCAGGAGGAAGGGGGGCCATGAGTGGAATTATTCATAAAGCTCAATTGTGGACGCAGGACCACATAACCCCTCACCATCAACACACACACACACACACACACACACACACACACACACACACACACACACACACACACACACACACACACACACACACACACACACACCCCTCCTTCATTTTCCCTATATAGGCAACCTCAATACCAACCCTTCTCCATACATTTATGTTAAACATGTCAAATCACATTGTGGCTGGTCCTCCTATCCCTTAAGTGTATTAACAATCTCGCTGTCTTCTTTTTCTTCTTGCCCCCCCCCTCACCTTCCCCTCTCCCTCCCTCCCTCCCCTCCCTCCCTCCCTCCCTCCCCCTCCCCTCCCCCCTTTCTCCTTTCTGTATCCCCATGCATTAACGGAGGCCTGCCCCCCTCCCCGTCCTGAGCAGCAGCACCCCTCCATTTCCCTAATGCTGTCTCAGCTAGGTGAACAAGGCGCGAGCAGAGGGGAGAGAGAGGCTCACGGCAGGCTACTTATAAATATTTCATAACCAGCGTTCGGGGGGGGGAGGGGGGGAGGACCCCCTCAGATTACTTATTGGGGAAGGTGGCTCGTGGCTACTGCCAACATGAACTTTATTGTTTTAATAAATAAAGCAACCCTAAAGTTGCCGTGGTATATCATACCTTGTTCATATTCTCCCATGACATGTAATTACAGAGCACTTGCTGGGTGTGTTTACAGTCTGTGCTCGTGTGATCTTTGAGGCAAATGAAAAGCTACGGAATAATGAAGGCATCCTTCAGGAGATGACAAGCCGAATACATCTGCATTTTTCCACAGCCTCCTGATGTATGTATAAATGGCTTTAATGAATTGCGAGGAGCCCTGTCACTAGAAAGGGAAAATAAGACTGACGTTGGATTAAAAAAAAGAAATAAGATGGAGGGTAAGCCTTTCTTCTGTGTTCGCTAACGCCGCCTCGCCTGACATTGAGTGTCGTTTGTATGAGAACAATTTCTGCCACGCTAAAGTTCCAACCGCCGTGCCGCGACAGGGATGAGACGAAAACACTTCTAATGGCGGACCTCGGAAACAGTTTGACACCCGACCGCCGGGGTGTGGAAGCCCCTCTCAGAGTCCCCTTTAAAAGAACAGGTCAGCCATCACAGGTCAGCCATCACAGGTCAGCCATCACACGCCCTGGTCGAGCAGAACTCGGTGTTCAGGCAGCGACTACGACCACCACAGCCCTCCTCAGCTTCCCACCTGCGTGGCGCGGTGCTTCCTGCCCCCCCGTGACAGAGGCAGGGTGCCCTGCCATCGCATCAGCACTATGCCCATCAACCATACAAGGAAGCAGAGCAGAAGAAAAAGGCCATCCATTAAACTACAGCTGTCTACCTTTAGCTGACAACACAGCCTGCCCCCCTCTTCATCGCTCCTTCCCCCCCACCCCACACACACACCCACCTCTTCACTGACATCAAACAGAGCCCCAGACCGGCTTCCCTAATGCATACGCTATTTTTAACTAAGCGTTTCTAATAAGCTGCTGGGAAGCCGTACATTTTTCATATGCAAGCACATCTTTCCTTTGTGAAAACACAGAAACACACTTATTTGGTGATTAGCGACTGACAGAGGGGAGGAAAGGAATTGAATATGCTTGTATCAAATTGCATGCCTTTCAAAAAGGAGGAATCCTAATGCGAGCCGTCGTCTTCCTGTGCACCACAGGTATGAGTGAATTATTAATCGCCCAGCTCATTTTAATGCTTTTTAAAGTGCTTTATTTTGATGTGTTAAAATATACTTTTAGCCATTTTCAGGCAGGCATGCATATCATTATATTCCTCCATCAAAGTGTAGTGTCGCCTTTTCAAAGAGCACAAACAACTCAACCCTCATTTAAAAGAAAAAGTTTGAATATCAAAGAAGTTTTCTTTTTTGGCAAAGATCGGGCTTCAAACATTGTGATGAACTTTCTTAAAAAATATGTTAGGTCTGCAAAATGTCTGAATTGTTTCAAGATTTTGAAACCTGAATCGTTTAAATAACAACATCCGCCAACAGCGAGGAGTTAGCGTAGCTGAAAGGAGAGCGTCATCTCTCTGGCCCTGTTACCGTTCAGTGTCATCATTAGCACAGCTACGTTAGACAACAGTCTCCCTCAGCCCTGCACTCCTGACACGGGAGTCTGAAACATAAACATCCGACGCTAGCGCGCTCCCACTGTCCTCTCAGACACCATTCCCTTCTTCCTGCTTTTTCATCCGTGTTAAAACGCAAGGAGCCCAGAGGGCTCTGGCTGGCGTGTACTCTGAGGCTGCACACTGCACTGGGCCCTGGCAGCTCAAGGCTCCAGGCGCTGTGGTCCGGCTGGGCGCTGACGCCCAGAGCATGTCTCATACATGTGAAGGATAGGCCCCATGCCAACACTGCTTGAGGGATGGCTGTGCAGCCTGTGTGTTAAAACGGAGAGTCAACACCCTCTCACCCCTGATACACAGCCCACTGTGGAAGCAGACCCAGTCCACAGTGACAGAGTCTACTCTACGCAGTTATCCAAATACCACTCATAATAATACAGTACTATTTGTATGTCCATATTAAACACAAAGTACTTTTTCCCTAAATATTACAATATGTTCTTTAGTAATTAATGTTCACTTGAGACCAAAACTCGTTAACCCTAGATATTTAACAGATACATATCACTTAACTTCCAAACAATAATGTGCATGCATTAAAATGTAGAAGCTAGCAATGTATCTAAGTTCTAGTTCTTTGAAACATATAGCTTGTATCTTAAGCACAAGCGAGCAGATCTTCACTACACAGGGTGCTGAAGAAGGCCCAATGTCCAGCACATCCTCTCCTCTTTGCCTAAACTCCTCCCATCCCAACTGAACTTGCAACACTAGCACCTCCCATCAGGAAAAAAAAACATTAACTAGCTGATAGCATTCAACACAGGTGTGTGTTCTGCCACACACAATCAACGTAGGGGTGTGGCCTCAGGGGGTGGAGCGAGGGGGTAGCCCTGTCACATGTGTGTACACACACACGTGTCTGAGCTAGAATAATGCACCCCCCCCTCAATCTTTTCTCCTTCTCTATAGATCACCCACTGAGTAAACCAATCATGAGTCACATGGCACCTGACCAGATTACCTAAATTGACAATTTATCTTAATTTGTCTGAAGGAGGTCTGATGAGTCAAAAATCCCTCAGCACAAACCACTGGCCTTTCCCAAACTGCAAATTTGATTTGTGGAATTGCAAGACAGTCCCATCACTTAAAAGGGGACTTTCCATATTTTGGTAAAATGTGAATAATGAGTTTAGAGGAAATGCCTGTTGTTTCTAGGCAAATCAGGTGCCGTGCCACATGTTCCATCAGGGCAGTGCTGCCTCAGTGTGTGGATAGTAAGTATAGTCCTTACCTGTCCCTTTGGTGAGATCCTTCTCCCCCCCACTCTCTCTGTCTTTGGTTTGGTCCTCCTGGTCTGTGGTGGTCTCACTGGCAGCCTCCACATCCTCGCTCAGCTCTCCTGAAGGGGGAGGAGAAGATGGGATATGTAAATCACCACGCCATCAGAATTGGTTGAAGCACTTAAAGGGACGGCAGCGTTTTTTTTCTATAGGAGCTTACAACAATTACATTCGCTGACACGCAGTTACAAGGTTAGCAGACAAAGAGGGCAGGATCTGCTTTATGCCCTGTGTTGCTTGATCACTGGAAATGCAGTATGAAAATGTAATTTCAACTAAATAATACAGAATTAGAAATCAGTAAAATCAATTAAATATAAATTATTATATAAAAAAAAGTGATATAGATTAAATATATTTAGTCTTTTTTTTCACTTATACTTCTACAAAGAAAGTTCTAACAATAATGTTTTGGATATTATTTTTGAAATGAGACCAAAAGTTATAATTCTTCATTTATTCAGGACCATGACACAAATATCTTTATGGCTTCCTCTCTTTAATATGGACATAAAACCACAGAAAACCGCACACATGTGGTAGAGACATACACACATTTTCCAAAGCGGTTTGAAGTATGCAGACAGGAAAAATAATTGTGTGAGTAGTGTGTTTCTTTCTCCCTCTCTCCCTCTCTCTCTCTCTTTCCCTGTACTGTTCTCTTTCTCATGCATTGCGTTACCCAGCTCAGTCTGCTAGGCTACTTACCAATACGGGGCTCATTTCACTTCTCCTACCTTACTATTGAAAGAAAAAAAATCATAAATATTTAAGACTTTCAGTCCCACAATTCATTTTATTTTTCTGCCAAGTCAAATGCAGAAATCCCCTGTAACCACCTTAAAAGCCTTAGTTCGATATATATCAGGCCTTTTAGACGCATTGAATTCCAAACAATGGATATCCGATAATCCCATCTGTAAGTAATGCATTGAGGAAATACAGCACACAAAAAAACATAATAAAAAGGGCATCAATCTTTTTTATTTCACTCCTGTGCCCCCAGAGTACCCCCCCCCTCCCCCGGTGTCTGTTAAGTTTGTTTAAAGTAGTGGGACTAGCACAGAGCGCCATTGATCTAGCCACAGTAAACTGGGCCACTGTGTGTAAGGAACCCTATCAGTTATTACACAAGTCAGCTAATTCTGTGCAAATGTACTTAAATGCTCCTTTGAAAATGCTTCCGCGCTCAGGTCTCTACTCAACGGCCTATTGATATATTGACAATGCTACAACGCCAGCCACTGAAATGTCCTGTTCAAATATTCAGCCCTGCAGTCAACACACATCTGATCTGAGCTCACCACTTGACAACCCACAGCCTCTACCACTTTTATGATCTTACATTATCCACAGCACTCATAGCCCCTTGGTTACAAAATGCTGCGTGTAACCTACACCTAGATACTCCTCCATAGAGTCATTAAACTTAAGCATCGCTAAATATTCTCTGGCCACAATTTCCGGAGTGTTCCATTTTTGTCCTGTTCTTTCCATAATATATATATTTTTTTAATCCAAAAAATGTGGTTTATTGTCCTATGCGGTTTTCGTGTTTAAACTTTCTGGATGGTTATCTCTCCTGGCTGGCCACATTTGAAAAAGCTTAAATATAAAATAGATCCAGACTGGCAGAGTAAATAAAATAAAACCAGGAAATGTCCTGATCAAAAGACATAATTCATATTTTGACTGAAAACTTGAAGTGAAGACTGAGGAACCTTGTGAACTGTTCTGCCTCCCTGCAGTTAGCTCACGCTGTAAACAATGATCGCACCCAACCTGCCAATACTATTATTCTGCTAAGCATAATACCAATATCCTTGAAGATATGGGCATGGACAAAATCTGGAAGTCAATGGGAAACACCTTTGTGTCGGTGGCACAAGCGATATCCTCCTCTTCCTGCCTGTTCCATGGAGCAGGAAGCCCCAGCTCTCTTGGCTGGTATGATTGGTGTATGGATTATGTTGTTAGGCATTCTAGTGAACTGTAGCCAGTCACCCAGTGTTTAAACGAAGGTATTTAGGAGGGATAACGAGCTCCTAGTAAAAAGCACATTTAAGTGTTCCCTTGATCCTACTTGCATATTTTTTAGAAAATATATTTAAACAAAACATTTTTTGATAGACCATGTTTCTATTATGTTTCCAAGGCAACCTGCAGGTTTCCCAGCCAACACAGTCCCCCCTTTCTTTGCAGGCTAAGCGCTCCTAAAACCACTGGCCGGAAAACCAGGAGGGAGCTGCCTGCACAGCATCCCACTATCCCAGCCGGCTCCTGCCTGTGCAAATCCACAGTGATCCAGGAGAATTAGGGGGCCATACGACGGCACAGTCACTCAGATTACAAAATAATCCCTAGGTACATTTTTACACCTTTGAAAATAGGGAGGGGGCTGAGCGGGTGCTCTTAGCTGTCCTACACCTGCACTGGGTGTGTAATTCCACACAAGCACGATCGAAATATGCCTCTATTTTATATTTTTATGTGGCTGGGAGCTCCACAAAGAAACGTCCAAACTCCCATTTTAACGTCACCGAGCACAGCAGCTGTCACCTCCACGTTCTGCAGACGGATGTGTTCAGGGGAGGGAGCCGTGCCTGTCCCCCCCCCCCCCTCTCCCCAACTCCCCCCCCACCGTCTGCACCCCCCTCCCCTCAGCCCTCTAGCCTGCTCACAGCGCCTCCTTATTTCGGTTTTTAATCAAGATGTATGACACTTTTACCACACGCCGCACTGTAACCCCAGCCCCCCCTCTATAATACATGCAGAAATGCAGACATTTAATTCCAGGAGCGGTGCTCCATCTCCTAAGTAGCAAATGGCTGTGCCGATTCCTCATCTCATCTGCAGTGGTATTACACAATGATTAAAGCCGGGCCGGCCATAATTAATGAAAGGTCACGAGTGGCCTAGGAGTAGGATGCAAATGGAAGACACACTCAAATTGTAGTCATAGATTAAGACTTGAAATAGACGAGCAGAGAGGAACACTCACAGCTATGGCAGGAGGCCATTTCTAACCCAAATCTTAGACATGCAAAGGACAATAGCCTGAAGGTTATCTCCTAATTAATTGTCTTCATTAACCCTGCTAATACAATGATATTAAAGAGTTCCCCCTAATCTAATCATGCAAGCGGAATAAACCCCATTGCTGACACAGAGATTAGACTCATCTGTTCTGGGCATTGAAATACATATTAGTCCCCGCCTTCAAAGGGGAGACTCACTACAGGCTCTAGATCCTACACTAGCATCCCTCTGCCTGGCAAAATGAAATGTGTTCCCACAATGTCACACCCCTCCACACACACACACACACACACACACACACACACACACACACACACACACACACACACACACACACACACACACACACACACACACACACACACACACACACACACACACACACACACACACACACACACACACACACACACACACACACACACACACACACACACACACACACACACACACACACGCAGGCGCACACTGCTGAAACTGATTGAAAGAACAAAAATAAAATCTGCGGGGCATGTATATAAATATAAACAAATATGCACAATTGAACACACACACACACATTCGATCGTATGCGGTATTACAAAAATATGCGCTCTTAATGCTGTGCCGTAGTCTTGCCTTCCAGCTGCATCTAAGTGCAGGGGCTTAGTCCAACCCATAGGTGTCACCCTACACAAGCCGGGAGAGAGGGAGCCTTTTACACACACTAACGGGGGGGTGGAGATGACGGGGGAGGAGGAAGAGGAGGAAGGGGTGGCTGAGCAGCAACAGACAGTTTAGACACACAGGGAAAAGAGGGAGGGGAGGGGGGGGGGTGGTAGACAGAGAGAGACAAAATATGTGGAGATGACAAAAGCAGATGGCCGTGTGGAGGAGAAGAAGCAGCAGCAGCAGCGTCCGGCGGAGACGAGCCCCTGAAGACGGCGCGGCGAGCGAGCCCACGGCCAGCCAACAGCCCCCCCCCCCCCGGCCCCCACTAGAGCCAGTGATCACACTGCCCGTAATCACACTGACAGGCACAAACGGCACACTAAATAATAGATCAGGACGACCACTGCTCCTTCCCCTGCTGCTAACATGTAGCAGCCAGCACCTAGAGCCACACTCACTTATAGCACAGCCGCCCCCCCTCCCTCAATATGTACACATGTTTGTTTCTATATGCTCTGCCAATTGCCAAGTCAAACTTCTCCTGCATGCTCAATGATAGCTGTCCCTTTAAAAGGAAAGAAGAAGACCCAGAGAGAAAAATCCAAGCCTACCTGAGAATGGCTCCAGAGCTCCTCAGACAGGAGAGAGTGAGTCCCTGCTCTTTTTTGCATGTCTCTCCCCCTCTCTTTCATGCACAGCCAGCTCCTCTGCCCTCCCCTCCCCTCCCCTCCCCGAGCTGGGCTGCCTGTCCCCCTCTCCCTTCTTCCTCCAGCTCCGGAGCAGGGGGCTCTAAGCCTGCGTGTGCCTCTGCCTCCTCTCCTTCCCTCTCCCCAGACCCCGGCGTAGCGGCAGCGGGGGCTGTGCTCGGCGAGCGTGCTCTGTGGGCTCCGGAGCTCTGGAGCGGCTGCTGCTCCTGCTGCTGCTGCTGCTGCTGCTGTGTGTCTGAGCTCTCATTACTCTCATTATGATCATTGAGGCTCTGTTGTTATCATTTGAACCAGGTGTCACAGCACACAGCCAGTGAAGGACCAGAGGTGCAGCGCGCCCCGCTCCCCACCCCCCCCCCCCCCCCCCCCCCCCACAGCCCTCCTCCTCCTACCCCCGCTTTATCCTGCGCCGGACAGCTTCCTTTTCTTTAACGCTGCGCTGTCGGATAAAAAGCAATCTTATTTCACACCTCACGGACTCAATCTTTTTTTCTCCCCTACTTCTTTTTCTTTCAAAAAAAAAAGAAAAAAGTCCCCGCTCCCCACCATGCCTTGCACCCCTTGCCCATATCAAAGCTGGTCTGACTTCAGACTGGGGGGTGTCAAATGAAAGTGACAGGAGGGTACCGGGGGGGACAATGGGACACAGGCCCCCACGCTGGGGGGCTTTCAGCCATTGTCCGCTCCTCATATCAGTACCCCTGCGCCCCCTACGCCAGCCCCTGCCTGACCCCCCCCCACGCCCCCCACCCCCCACCCCTGCCTTCCTAAACCCCTTTTAAACCACAACACACCGAAAAACACTCCAGCCCCTAGCCCGGCCCGGACCCCTCCTCTCGCCCTGACAAGCTAGCTGTCAGAAAAACCACGAGTGAGCAAAAAGGCAGCCCACTCCCTAAGCAGTGAGGTGAGGGGTTAGGGAGGTGTGGGCTTTCACTTAGGACAGGCCCATAAACCACAACCACACCACAGGCTAGCACCAGAACACCACAACTGTTGTCAATGTAAAACAGAACAGGGCCAAAAAGGGGCTAACATCATGCAATGCAATGCACCAGAAACTGATGGGTGATGATTATATAAATGTACAGTACATGGAATTTTATTTGTTTAACAAATTAACAAACTATAAAAAAATCCTATAATGCGTATATTCATATTAAATGTTCATTTCAAAATAAAAAAATTTTAATAAAAAGAAATCTACAATTATAAACACAGCTGACTTGTGTGTTGTGGAACCCAATGTCACACCAAGACAGCGCACGAGCTGACCAAACTGTCCCAAAACACCCACTCAAACAGGAGCGCCTCACATCTGTCTCATACTTCTCTCTCTCTCCTCCTCTCTCCTCCTCTCTCCTCCTCTCTCACTCTCTCTCGCTTTGATAGACACACGTGCACTCGTTTCTCCAGTCTGGTGTAGGATAGAGGTGGTACCTCTGTGCTTTAAAAGGCTGTGGGTGTGGGCCTGAGCTAACATGTTAGATTCCTGAGGTGTCTAAAGAAGGACAGGACACTCTCTCCTCCTCCTCCTCCTCCTCCTCCTCCTGCTCCTCCTCCTCCTCCTCCTCCCTGTGCTGGCCCTGCCATGACCTCCGGCTCCAAACGTGAATGAACACTCTGTGTCTCCATGGGGCTGAGGGCAGCAGGGGTAGAAGGTGCAGGAGGAGTAGGGGGAGGAGGAGGGAGGTGGGGATCTGGGGTTAGGGTAGCTAATAGCCCAAAAATTTTAAACAGCAAGTTAATCACAAACAGCAGGGATAGCTCACACTGCCTTAGAACAATACCCCCCCCCCTCCCCCTTCCTCCACCTCTCTCCCAGCGAATCCCCTTCCTCCTTCCCTTTCGTCCTACCCCCCTTAGGCCTTCTAAGCAACACTTAATTTGATCCCCGAGCCTTTGAAAGTCACTGGCCATTTCAGTGGACATTCAGGCCCCATTCAGGTCACCGGGGCTCAGCCACAAGGAATGTATTTTATCTGTCCGTGACCAGCGGGACTTGGTAATAGGGAGATGTCTAATTTACACATGCTGCCGGAATATCCTGTTTTTCCTCGGCCCCGTTCCGTGCCTGCTCTGACCCGGACCGTTCCGCCACAGCAGAGAGTGTCAGAGCGGACCCACACAGGACACCACTGTGCCCAGACGGAACACATAGCCGACGCAAAAATAACAATTTCCCCCCCGAGGACCATCTCAGAGGAACGGGTGCTAATTCAAATGATTGCCCATGCTAATGCTATGTTTAGAGACATTACAGAATAAATGGGAGCGAAGCAGGTGGTGTTCCATATAGCGCGTCTCCTCTCGCATGTTGTTTTGGTGGCGTGATGGAGGAGCAGGAGGATCTAGGTTAATGTGGCTGCCCGGGGAGTGAGCATCCACTCCGCTGCCCTGGGGACTGCTCACACTACACACACACACACACACACACACACACACACACACACACACACACACACACACACACACACACACACACACACACACACACACACACACACACACACACACACACACACACACACACACACACACACACACACACACACACACACACACACACACACCCGACTGACCATTACGGACCGCCCCGGATGACAGTGCAGCCTTACAAACACGCATTATGGACACAATGGAGGACGCGGGGCTGTACTTTTCGCTGCAAAAGGGTTGCGGGCTAAAAGCCTGAGTGGGAGGCTAAGACGTGGCCGGTCCTGTGCTCTCCCGTCTCCCCTGCCTGGGGGAAATTGTCCCGCACAAAGACGGGCCCTCCCCCCCCCCGCCCCTCCCAGCGCCTCGCCATGCATTTATGTTGATCTTCCAGCCCAATCCCTGCCTATTCTTACAGCAATCCCCCTTTAATGCATCTCTTTCTCTTCCTCTCCGCATAGCACCACAATGGCTTCACCTATTTCCAGCCACTCAACAGCGAGGGGGGGGGGTTAAAACAGAGTGGAGAGGAAGGGAAATTGAGAAAGAGGAGGAGGTAGGGGAAGGGGGGGGGGGTTGAAAAAAGCATCACCGCTGTCATGAAGGGCAATCACATCAACTCTGAAATATTCACCAGTGGGTCGGAAAATGCGATGGTACAGTTGTGACAGGCGAACAGGCCCATCTCCCCCCCGCCTCTCCCCAGCCCCCTGCCTCTCTCTACCCCCATCAGGCCCATCTCCCTCCCCCCCCTCCCTCTCTCTACCCCCATCAGGAGGGGCACTCTGAATATGTATAACCCGGAAAAAAAATATTGATTTTTCATTTGGCAAAAAGAAAAAAAAAGAGGACACACAGACACACGCGCGCGCACTGAAAAGAAAAAAACAATCCCATAACCTGAAACTGTCACAGCTCTTTTGTTCATAGCTCATCTCTCCCGATGTTTGGCTTTTGCCACAAACTCTCTTTAATTACCAGGTAGAGCAGGCTGCACATCCTGTCCCTCAGAGACACACACACACACACACAGCGACGCAGCAGCCTGCTGTACTTAACAAGACAACTACCCACATCTATTATATATCCTCCACTGTTCAGCCACACGCTTTTCTTTTACAGCTCCACTAATACACTGAATGTGCAGATTCTGTCTCATGTTACAGGAATGATGTATGGCGCCCCACGTCCCTCTGGCAACCCCCCCCCCCCCCCCCTTTGCAAATGAAGAGAGGTATAAACCCCACGACGTGTCCTTTCATGTGGAGGCTGCTTCATCTGGAACCGGCTGCGTCCTCTTTGCTGAAGAAGACGAGTGCTCCGACGCTGAAGCCCGTCCTTGATGCACGCCCCCTCCCCTCCTCCTCCTAGCCTACGGGCAGGTATGCGCACGTGTCCATTAACAGCTACTAATCTGTTTACTTCTCGTTTTAGACACTGCAGCGACCACTACAGTGGACTGTCTGGAAGAAAAAAAAAAGATCTCCGCCCGTCAATTTATCGATGGGCCGCATTTGCATATCTTTGTAGTGCATCCGTCTGCCTCCGGACCGCTCTGTGGAGGTATTAGCTCCGAAAATCAATGGCGAGCCATGGCTGGATGTATGTGGATGCGTGTTCAGAGTCCACCGCACCGCTCCCACCAGGGCCCCCCTGTCTACACGAGTCCCGCCGGTCCAGATCGTGTACGTAAACAAACAGCATCGCGCCCCCCCAGCATGCGGCTCCAGAGCGGGCCCCCGGCCCCGTGCTCCCTGCCCGCCGAGCGGCCCTCCAGCCCCGCCGCACGCCGCCGGCCCGGGACCTGGACGCCCGCGTGTTTATTGGAGCGCACGGCTGAGATAAAACAGAATTGACCGAGGTTATGAATACCAATGTGGCTAATCAATGTTCATTTGAACTTGAAGATATGGGCTATCATTGATGTGTTTGCACTCTAATGTGGGCTCCCTGGCTTCTCAAGTCAGACGCCTTGGACAACTGTCTGAAGAGAGGAGTTGAGAGGAGGCTGGGCAGGGTTTCAGGATACATGGGGGCTTCAGCTAAAGGTCAGCGGGAAAATGCTTAATGCAGCGCCGGGACAACCTGGGGGCCATACCGGAGAGACGTCAAGAAAGAGATATTAACGGCCGGGACTCTACCAAAGTATCAAAGAGCCAAGGTATGAAGTGTGTGTTGAATCCACCGACATGAGGAGCTCTGCTTTCCGTGTGAAGGCCATAGCTCATCTCGTGGGCGCCACGCACAGAGACGGGACGAGGGAAAGAGAGAGACCTGGAGTGGATCAACCAAACCAATCCTCTAGTGCTGTACGTTGTGCCGGCACTTTAGAAACGGCCCCCACGCTGCCACCTCACATCCAAACATGTCCGCTCTTATGGGTCCTTTAATCAGGTCGCTCTCTGGCGCGGATCAAACCTGCCGGGGTTCTCTTTCACCATTTTGTCTTTCTCCGCGGCCCTCTTTGCATATCCCATCCATTACTTTCACATGAAATATGAAAAGGCAATATCCTCCCCGTGTTTGTACTGAACCGTAATGCGATTGTGTTGTCATTTATAGGAAATAATCGCAAACCTTTCTTTCATTTTCCAGTTCAAATAACCATGAAAAATTAGCCGGCAACGTCAGAGGGGACAACAAAGGGACGCGCATAGACTATCGCTTTGCTCCGCGCTTGACATTTCTCCTTAATAGGAAAACGGCTAGTTGTTTCTATCCTTCTCTGGCTTGAAACCCCCTCTACTCTTAATTAAAAAAGTTTGCTGCTTTGATCAGAATAAATCTCTCTACGATCTTTATTGAGTGCTTGGTGGAGGGGAAAAGGGTTCTGTATGAGGGTGGGGGTGCACACACACAGCCCTCTGGGCTAAAGGCTAGCCTTGGACAGAGCTGTCCCCAGACTACCACTATGGGGTCTGGGTCTCTGTGGCTACCGTCCTGCAGCCCCAATAAATAATTCAATGGCTATCAGACTCCCTGGCAGCAAAGCGGCCCCAAAAAGCACACACACACACACACACACGCACACGCACACGCACACACACACACACACACACACACACACACACACACACACACATATTAGGGATGGACACGCGTCAGAGACCTTCCGCAAACCCATCAGACCTCCAAATGATAACGTGCAACCAGATATCCACCCAAAGCACTTACACAATTAGCTCCGTGAGGGGATCATTTTTATTTAGAAAAATCTTTATTTTCAGTGCGAGAAACAAACTATTGGTAATTGGATTGCTTTCTGTATTACTGCCATTAGAAACCTTAATAGGCACACTGTTTTCCACAGTAATTACGCACTACATAATCAACCCATCTCTGCTTTGCAGTGCAATTATTGCAGATAGGATTTTTAACTGAGTTTATTTTGCGCTCCCAGCACCAGGTAAATAAAGAAATAATCACAAATATGTAAGATAAACATCTAAATAGCTTCAGCAATGTCTTTTCGTTTTATTACAGGAAGAGTTACAGTCAAAACGAAGTTGGAGTCCGTTCCGTTTGTGCGTGCCAAAAGTCACTAACACCTCCCCCGCCTGCTAACGAGCCGTGCACTTAGTCATCTCTGAAATCATCTGGTAAAACAAATAGATTGCTTCATGAGAAGCAATTTATCAATCCCAACCCCAGATCTGAAAAATACATTTGAGAACATGAAGGGTAAGTGATTCTGGTGACTCTGGAACAGACAGCGAGCCACTGCCACTCAACGAGAGACCGCTCAAGGTGCACACTAGTAGACACTTAGCATCAGGCTAGCAGGCATCACCATGGGCAGCCCTGGGGTCCTCGTCGGTACTCACTGTGTTCTTGCTCTGACGGTGGCAGAATTCACAGTGAGTTAGTGTGGAAAAGAAGACTACTTCACCACGGCTAGCTGCTTTACTTTGACTGGGAGAGGTTGGGTCTCGAGGGCCTGCAACCAGGGTTAAAACAAACAGCAAAGAGCAGTTTTGCAATCAGTTCAACCCTAGTTGCCCCCCCCAACCCCCTCCCTCGTGTTTTCCCATACTCAAAGACTGTTTGCTCATTTACATATTCCTAAAGCTGGATTTTCATCTCGCATTATAGTTTGTGATGCATATAATGAGATTCCCCCTCAAAAAGCTAATGAAAAAAAAAAAAAAACAGAGTCTCATCTCATGCAATTAGCTGCTGCTTTCTTTATTCACTTCTTGTAATGTATTAATTCATTATCCCATTGTTCTGGCAGCCTTATTTATTTATTTGATTATGCACACACCTTAAAGCCTTAATTACAAAGGGGACCGGGTGCCAGAGGACGGGCTTCCATGCACAAACTCATCTATCAGTCCATCTAGTTATCCCTCTAATCTCCACAGTATATCCATCCAATCTCTTATCAGCCTGTACTAATCTGAACCTAATCAGTTTACCAATTTGCTGTACGGACCACAAGCTCACGCGTGAGGAGGAGACACTCCACAAAAAAAAAGAGCTTTGTCTCGACACAGCAGTCTGAATGTGGCCCTGGCCCTCTTTATTATACACCTTCATCCATTTTGTATCCTGTATCTGTCTTAATTCTGTAAATGCCTTGGTGATGAACTAAAGGGCTGTGGCTTTACGTGGGATTTGAATGGCACCGGTGCAGAAGTGAATACACTTTTCACTATGGTGGCCTGTGACACAGGGCTAATCCACTGTTGGGTCCTCTCTGTTACGCTCAGGGAGGCCCGTCCTGCTGGCTGCCGGGTCAGGAGCACAGTAGCCGGGGTCTGTAGGAGGACTGACGCAGCTACCCAGCCAGCTATCTTTGGCTCGGCCCTGAGAGACGGTAAGGAGAGCGTGAGTGTTTACGCCGCCAGGGCCTGGAAGCCGTTCCAGCTGCTCCGGGTGTTTGGCGGCCCCGCTGACCCTGTCCGCATAGCGCTTCCTCCTTCCGCTCCGTACCTCCTTCCGCTCCGTACCTCCTTCCGCTCCGTACCTCCGTGCCTCCGGACGCGCCGCCGTCTCAGAGAAGCAGCGGCCGTTTCTTTAACAAGTCAGGTCTAATGCCTGCTACTGTAGTCGTGCATTAGCCCGCACACACGTCTCACAGCCACTTACAGGAGAGGAGACATTATTAAAGAGCCATTCCAAACGCCCTTGGACGCTGAAATGGAGGCCAATTAAATGGCTTTGCGGCATCCATTTTGTGCCGAGTGAACAGGTATTAGCAGGAAAGGGGGAGGAGGAGGAGGTAGGACAGTGAGGTGGCAGAGAGAGAGAGAGAGAGAGAGAGAGAGAGAGAGAGAGAGAGAGAGAGAGAGAGAGAGAGAGCATGGAATATCCGTTGGGCCCATCAGGAGCCTGTGCTAAATAGGCTTATTAATTTATGCAGTGTGGGGGAACATTATGAAGGATGCACTGCCACATAATTTAATATAACTTTCCAACTTTCCCGAGGAAACTGTTAGCCTAATGGTCTCAGGATCACATCAGCAGCATTTGTGAAATGAAAGGTTAGCGGGCGTGTGTGTTCCCCCCCCCCCCCCCCCCCCTGCCTCTCCCTCCACGGCGGTGTTTGGTGCTGACTGCGCACCCAGCCATGGAGATGAGCGGGCTGGGTCAGAGCGCTCGCTGTGCAGTCCCGGGCCTACCGAAGACACGGCCGGGGGATTAACAACCCTCACCGGCCCCTCTGAGACCACGCTGCCCCCCCCCCCCCCCCCTGCTAAATTGGCTCTGTGGTACGCCGCGCGCCTCTCTACGCCGGGCCTGGCTCTAGCCCCCCCCTCTGCGCCTCCCTCCCTGCGCTTCTGCATGCACAGCTCTCTCTCACATTGTTAAAGGCGTTTTGTTGTTGACGTTTGGGGCGGCTGTTTTTCATTGTTATTGTGCTCGTTTGCGGGGAGACCCCCTCTCTCTAATTAGTCAGAGGTTGGCGGGTGAGAGTGTGAGCAGGTACGCCCGTTCATTATTCAGCGGAGAGGTGGGCGCCGGGGCAGGCTGATAGCTGATGAGGGAAGTAAAGAAGGATCTTTAACTGGCAGAGCTCTCTCCGATGAGGAAGGTTCCTGCTCCCATAGGAAAGCAAAGAGCCATCAGTGGACTAAGCCCAAAGCTGTCAATTCTAAACAGGGTCCTGATTGAAATGTGGGGGGCCTTCCTTCTGCACTGATCCCTTCATTCTGCAGGCCCATTATGGCTGGAGTCTCTGGCAGAGGCCCCCGTCTGTCCCCGGACCCCTCCTCTCCCAGCCAGCCCTCACCTCTGGCCAGCAACCCAAACAAGCCAGACAGCCAGCCCGCCAGCACAGCTAGCCAGCCCGCCAGCTCAGCCAGCCAGCCAGCCAGCTCAGCCAGCCCAGTCAGCCCAGTCAGCCAGCCAGCCAGCTCAGCCAGCCAGCCAGCCAGCTCTGCCAGCTCAGCCAGCCCAGTCAGCCAGCCAGCCAGCCAACCAGCTCAGCCAGCCAGCCAGCCAGCCAGGCAGCCCTTCCTAGTGTCTCTGGGCTCCAGTCAGGCCCCGCCAGCAGCCTCCCGAGGAGGCTGTGATAAGAATTCATTTCTCCCAATTATGGGCTCTTGTCCACTGCCTCAGTTCATCAGCTCGCTGCGGCCAAGTCAATGAAAGAGGCTGTAATGAAGCAATCAGATGCAGCCTTGGTTCCCTGGGCCCAGACGCTCTGCTCCCGGCTCCCAGAGCCCCAGCTCCCAGCACAGGGGGTGGAGTGGGGCTGTGGGGGCTGGAGGGAGGGGGTGCTAGTATGGACACAGGCTGCACGGGGGCATTAATTCATGGCCTTGTTCCTCCATGAGCTGGATGAGAAGCTGCTGCTCTAACCCCAGGCCTCAGAGTGAGTGTGGGTCAGCTCCACTACTGGCGGTGCAACGGACTGCTTCCTCTCTCCCACTCCGACCTCCACTCCTCCCGTCTCTCAAACATGTGGGAGACATTACGGGAAGGAATGCCTGTGTTGAATCTTAATCTGGGCCTTGAAGTGCAGGCTTCTCCTTTGTCCTGTGTTGCTGTGAAAGTCCCGTCTGGAGTCAGTAAACGGCCCGTCTGATCCAACTCATATTGTTCTCACTCTCTACGGCAGATTAACCGAGGCCAGGGCATCTAAGAATCTATACTCACTCCCTGTGTCTCTCTTGTAAAACACAAACATACACACATACGCAAGGACAGACAGACACGGTTATTTCACTGTGATTTCAAATGGTCAAAGTTCAAACCTGATGAACAAATACACTTTTGTTTTCTTCTTTATTGACTCTGGAGACCAAACCCATAGTGGAATCACTGGCACTGCTGGAGAACACGCTAAGAGGTGGACAAGACCACAAGGCAATCAAGGAATTCGGAGTAATGGTCATTATGGCGGATATTTCCTATTCACCCGTCATCTGTGGAGATGTAAGCTGTATTTGTTGGGCAACTTTGGGAAGCAAAGCGATGAATTTTAACATGAACCAAAACAAAAATGGCTCCCGCTCAACTGTCTCGAGGGCTCAAGTCGTTTAGTTCAGGGAAACATTAACTTGGAATGTTTGTTTTACAACATTTCGACAGGAATCAATGCTTGTGGTTGTGTACTGTCCTTGACCCGCGATTTCCCCCCCAACTAAACACAGACACAGACTTGAGTTCCGCAAACATCCCCTCCCCAAAAAAAAAGAAAAAAA
>JAPMUY010003641.1:215000-260000 GCA_026901105.3 Galaxias olidus
TCCCAGGGTAGCACCAGGAGCCTCACTGACAAATAAAGAGCCGGCTTCAAAGAGGATCCAACAATGTGCAGCGGTGAACCGCGGGGGGATCCAACAATACCCTCGGAAATCATCTGTCGGCGTTCAGCGACGCTACAACAGGCTGAACGCAGGGCTCGAACGCTAGCTATTTCTGTGACTAGGCCCATGAAGAGCTCTCGCTGAATGTCCTGAGGTCACGTTTCTGTCTACCTTTGTGTTCTTCATTGAAATGCCCCTATGTGATTTGTGCGGTTTATATAACGGTGCATATGTGACCGTGTTGTAATGGCAGGCGGAGGCATACAGACACACAGACAGACGGACCGACAGACACCCACTCACACACACACTCCGGGGGGCCAGCTGGCCACTGCCGCGTTACTAATGAGCGGACAACACCTAGCGCAGCACACTGTCCTTAGCCATGGTGGTTCACGTGACCCTTAGAGTGCATGTGTGTGTGTGTGTGTGTGTGGGGGGGGGGGGGCTGCCTCATTTTTTAACTAAAGTGCTGCCTTCATAACACTAATGATGTTGTCGCGTTAATGACTGCATGTTTTTTAACGCGGAGGCAGAGCGCTCGCCACTGGCAATCCCAAGATTTATTTTTTCAATATTTAATGTTATGGCCAGGAGAGGGAAATGAATGAAGTTGGGCAGACGGTTTAAAGTCAGAACACAGCTCGGGCGGGCATTAAACAAGAGAGAGGCTGTCAAACGCCCATGATAGATGTCTTCTGTTATTTCATAGAGAAGGGACAAATCTCCTGCTGGGTGCCTTGTGTGTCCCTATATTTTTCTCAGAAACTGCCAGCGAAAGGTAATGAGGTAAATAAATTCACAATTTGATTAAAATATAATAATAAATGCTTGATTGCATTTCCCTTGATGGAGTGTGAGTCCCTGATCCTCTTCAGTATTCAAATGACTAGGTTTTTAACAATCCTCCAGAATGACAGACATTATTACGAGCAGAGAGAGAGAGTGGGGGGGGGGGGGGGGGGGCTGAAGAAATCAGGAGGCAGATAGATGAGTGAGGTGAGCAAGGGGGGAGGGAGGGAAGGATGCAGGGTGGGAGGGAGACGGAGGACGGAAAAGAAGGAGGGAGGGAGGGAGGGAGGTGGACAAAGCCTTGCAGCACCCGCCCCCCTCCCTCCCCAGCCCCCCCTGACCCCCCTGGCCCCTGCTGGCCCTCCCACCCCCCGGCTGTGTGTGAAAGTCCAGCTGGCGCGGTGACACACCCGGCACCGCGGCTCCACACGCCTGCTTCACAGGCCACAGAGTGTTTATGATACGGGGGCCTGCCATCAATTTGCATCCTGAAGACCCCCAGCCACTGGATACACACACACACACACACACACACACACACACACATCTCACACACACACACCCACACCTCACCTCACCCCACACACACACACACACACACACACACACACACACCTCGCATGACAGAAAATAAAGAGAGACCTCCTGGTTGCATCAATACACTATGTGCCTGACACAATGTCACACTAGCCAAAACACCAAACAAACACCAAACAAACACACACACACACACACACACACACCCATCCATACTACCGGCCCCGTACCCGTACCCTATCTAAATTGCAGTCACATCCCCCCGCTAGTAGGGGATGATAATTGCAGACGGCCAATAAATTACTACTGCCTCCACATCAATTATAAGCATCACGTCTGGCAATGAGGAAAATGAGATCTTGTGACAAATTTCATGAGGCTTGGCTGCCCAGCAGCCTTTCTTAACATGCTACAGATAGCAATCCCTTATCTAGCCCCTGTAATGGGGAGCTAGGGATAGAGAGATGGAGCTGCAGCCATTTAATTAAAAAGCTAGGGGGGGCCATGCTGGTGTAATTCATTGAAGAGGCCCAGGGAAGCAGACAAAGCCTTTGTCTCCAATACATATTTTTCTCTACATTGTCACTCATCAGGGACAGAGCTTCCCCTGGATCTCCTTTGATAGCCGTTCACAGACCCCCCCCACACCCCCCCTTCCATCGCTCTTCTCCCTGACATTTACTCCACCGTTGTTTTGCTGCATCCTTCCCTTCCTTCCATCTCTCCCTCCTCCTCCACTTTTCTTTATTTTATTTCCCATGAGTCCACTGTGCTGTTTTCTCCACTGGGGCTGCTCTGGTGATTTTTTTTTATTTTTTTATATATATGAATGACTGCGGCGGACGGACAGTGGCACTGAATGAAATGGCCCCTGCCCCTAATCGCATTCCCACCAGGGGAGCCCCGGCCGGCGGAGGGGCCGCAGCGTCAGGGGCACTGCGGAGGAGGATTTATGGCGGACGGCGAAACGAAGCACCAAGAGGGACGGAACCTTAAATCTCCTTCCCCGCGCGGCGCTCACGGCGGCTGCAATCGGCTGTGCTGATAGAGTGCTGGAGAAAGCGACCGCTGCGTCCAAATTATGGCTGCACTCTCTACTAATATTTAACATCATTAGAAAATCATTAGAAAACCATCATAAAACCTGGGATTATGACTAGAGCATTAAACACAATGATTATTCAGTGGGCTCCTTCTCCGCTTTGCCTTGGAAATGAGATTTGCGGCGCCGCGGCTATGTACGGGGAAGCTACACGTATTTCTCATAATTACTATTGCGTTTGAAAAACATTGGCTGCATGAATTACTATACCATTATGCGATCGTGTTTTTCTCCCCAAAAGCAAAGTTTTTCAAGAGAGGCTTTGCATGTGATAGCAGTAATGCAATTTCACGGCAGCATTAGCAGAACCATTCCAATATTTCCCCGTGCCTCCACCTGGGAAGCCATTACCCTTCATGTAGGAGGAGGACAGTCCCAGAAAGACAGCAGCCATGAATACAAAGCCACTTGAAAATAGCACTAATGCAGGTTATCTTATGGGTATCAATGGATCATCATTAAATCCTTCTGCTGCTAGGTGGTGGTGTTGGCGGGGGATGAGGAAAGAGGAAAAGGGGTGGGGTGGGAGGGATGCAGATGCTCCACCTACAGCAATGGCAGAACAGTGACAGAGACACAAGCCATTAGCAACACTTTAGAAGGGGTGGGGGGTGGGGTGGGGATGGGGGGGCAGCTTGTATTCAAAATGGAACGTCGGACCGTGCCGATCGGAAAAATACACACAGCTGACGGAATACGCGACGGTGTCGGGAGCTACATGAACAACATGGCAAACTGAAGCAGGGCCGCGTGTGAGACCGAGCAGGGAGGCGCTGACTCGGAGCAGGTGGAGAGCCGACTGGGAGTGAGGAGGAGTCTTTAGTTTTGGGTTCCCGCTCTCGGCAGCCGCATTATCAGCAGCAGCCATCAGCACAAAGATAAAAGATCCTAATGGAGCCGCCCCCGGTGGAGATGAAAGGTGCGGCGGTGGCACACTCTGGGCTGAATCCCTAATGCGGCCCACGTTCCTCAGGGGAGAGGGCCCCGCTCACAGGAATCCCCCACCCCCCCCCCCCCTGCTGGAGGTCTCCCCTCGCCTTGTCACAGCGCGTCGAGGTAGTGACCCCTGACCCGGCCCTCAAAGGCTCCTCACAGCCTCCTTAGGGGACGCGGGGACCATGCCCATGTCCTTCCTGAATCAATCTGAGGACGGACAATGGAGGCTCAGCGGTGGTAGAGGATAGCCCCTGAAAATAAAACCCCATGACATCGCCGATACGACACACCGAGGCCAATGATTTGTTTTTGGGGGAGGGGGGGGAGGGGGAGTCATGGAAGACCCTCTGAGCACGATGCAAGGTATATGTTTTTGACTTTTGACTAAACTAGTTTTGAAGTGAGTACCACAACTTTGTAATCCTTTGAGACTGAAAATAGCCTTCCTGTCTTGTCCTATGATGGGCTGGGAGACCTGGGACTCTGCTACATAACCTCTGCACCAAAACACTCTCCTCCTCTCCTCCTCTTCTTTTGGGGGGTAGCAGAGGGGGGTAGGTTAATAGGAGAGCAACTCCTTGTCAAGGCTTTGAGAGTAATTCAACTGACACTGATGAGAATCAATGCTCCTTTGAATGCATTACTTGGCAGAAACAGGGGCTTTTGTCCCTTAAACATAGCCAGCGAAAAATTATGCCCTTCCAACAAAGGGGGAGAGGTGAAAATAGAGAGAGTAAAGGGGGAGAGACACAGAGAGAGGGAGAGAGGGAGAGAGAGTGAGAGAGAGAGAGAGTGCAAGTCTCCTCTCCATCCCCTTTCACAGAGCCAAATGGATTCCGAGCACTTTATGCATTAATCAATCAATATCTCTCACTGTACATCAACGGCACGACCAAGTTATGAACGACCTTTACAAAAAAAAAAAGGACACTTTAATGCACACAAGATTGCTCGTAGCTCAGTAACTTTGGCCCGGTTTTTATCACGCATGATTACACCTTCACAAGGCAGGGGGCCATTAATAGTGCACTAAATATGAGGAGGTTAGCCGTTATTCAATTTGCACACAGACAGGGGTGGGGGGTCGGGCTCCAGGGCAGCCAGGGAGCTGCCACTCACTTCGTTCCCATGTTCACCCGCTACCAACTCAACGCCACCGTTTCCTCATCAAACCTCCGCGGAGAGCGTCACGGAGAAATTACATCTACTACTTAGCTTTCACCAAATTGAAATCTCTCTCCCCCCAAAATCTATTTATTTCCCTTTTGAAATTTGATGAGAGATTTTTTTGCAGGATGATAATGCCGGATGAAAAAGGTATGCTGGGTCGCCAATCATAGCAGGGTTGTATTGGGCTGATGTGGGAAGATCTCATAAGCTCTAAGTGCACTCCTTTGTAGTGAGACTCAAGTGCTAATTTAAAAGAAACCCTAACCACTGTCACACTTGAGAGAAATCACTGTAAGTGAAAGGGGACACTTCAAACCCTGCCTGTTGACAATCAACTTCAACGTCATACACAACGATTTATCTCGATTAAAGAGTCCAACCGACTATTAAGTATAGCTGCTGTGTTTTCTACTGTCTGAAATATAGCTGTACCACATGCCTGCTCACAATCAAAACAACCCATCTATCAAAAATTGTTTCACGATGATAGGAGAAAATATATTAAAAAAAAATTCTGATGGCAGTGGAGCCTCAAATCTTTTATCTCAAGTTTGGCCGGTCCTTGTGGCAAGACAGTCTCTTAACTTACTGAGCAATCAATTCCAATAATTTCTCATTAAATGACTGAATTCCTGAAATCAGATAATACAAAATGTACAGATACTTTTTCTTCAGAGGCGGGAAACTAACTGCAGACAGAGCGGGAAAGAATTTGCAGGTTTTTTCCCTCTATTTCTATTTTACTGGAGCAGAGGAAGAAGAAAGCCACAGTGAGCTGGCCAGCTGGGTGAGAAGTAGCAGGGTGTCGGTGGTGAGGTAGCCCCTCCCCTCCCCTCTCACTCCCCAGCTTTGTTGGAGCGTGGAGGTGAAGCGTGGAGACAGAGTGGAACGGACAGGAGCTGACTGCACCCAGAACCGCAGAAAGGAAGAGCCCGGGCCAGGGGCACCAGTGAATGCTATTGTAGGCCACGCACAATGGGGCCCAGAAAGTGACTGCGGAAGGCCCTTAAACAAAGCAGCCCTCGCTCTCTCTCTCCTCCACCCAATTAGATTCTCTGTCCGAGTTTTACATGACAAAAACACACTCCGTTTTTTCTTAGTCGTGCTAACATATTGGGCCCAGTCCACACACACACACACACGCTCACACACACACACACACACACGCTCAGGGACCTTAGAAAGCTGCCAGCCTACGGGCCTGTCTGGCTGATTGACAGCGAGTTGTGTGGTGCATTCAGACACCTTCACTGGGCTCCCCCGTCCACACCTCGCCCCCAAGTATGTGCCCTGTCTCCACCTTCCCGACTGCACGAGATATTCAACATAGACACGAGAGAGGCGCTCATTTCCAAAAAACACCCGGGCATCACCCTCATCAGGCCCCCTCCCCTCGCTGGACCCCTCCACAGCTATAATCTGGACACCTCCTTAGCTAATATCTAGGACCCCTCCACAGCTAATATCTGGACACCTCCTTAGCTAATATCTAGGACCCCTCCACAGCTAATATCTGGACCCCTCCTCAGCTAATATCTAGGACACCTCCACAGCTAATATCTGGACCCCTCCTCAGCTAATATCTAGGACCCCTCCTCAGCTCATATCTAGGACCCCTCCTCAGCTCATATCTAGGACCCCTCCACAGCTAATATCTGGCTCGTCTGCAGACGCACCCAAAATGATGCGAGGGGCAAAATGGCTGCTCTGCCGGTTGGAAATGGCTCCTTAGCCGTCTAAATTGCGTACTGGGGGTTTAAATAGCCGTGGCACTGTCGGCCATTTGTGACGCGGTCGTCTGTGTGTCTCATTAGGGTGAAGGGGAGCCCGGCCACACTGCTCTACATGCTAATGCCACAGCCTGGCTGCAGGGGCTGGCCCTCCCACCCAGACGCCATTAAGAGCCCCGCTTTGAATATTCAGATGACCACAGAGGTCCCGGTCTAATCCCTCCCCGACCCCGGGGGGAACGGATGCCCCCCCCACCCCACCCCCGAGGACCGCCTGAGGAGGTGCACTGGCCTCTGCTTCCTGTCTCCTGCAGCGCGCTTCATGGCCACATTAGAGACAGGGAGGTACAGGTGAACACTGTGACGGGACTTCCCTTAGCTGCACCTCCTTCTCCTCACTTACCCTGCCCCGCTGCTCCTTTCATGCTGCTTTTCCCCTGCTCCTCCTCACCTGCTCCTCCTCACCTGCTCCTCCTCACCTGCTCCTACTCACCTGCTCCTCCTCACCTGCTACTCCTCACCTGCTCTTCCTCACCTGCTCCTTCTCACCTGCTCCTTCTCAGGTTACGCTGGCTGAGGCAGGCGATTGCTGAGGTTTGCGGTACGCTAATCTACTGGATTAACAAAAGCTCTAGTACCAAAAAAAAGGCAATTTGACGACTCCATTGTTGACTAACAGGGGAGAACAGAGTCTGTGTGCTGCTGTTACTGCGTGCTCGTTGAGACCCCACACTTTCTTAACCTTAAAGCTCCGGGAAAAGACAGTTATCAAGTTAGCGAAGTCCACACGTATCACGGCTAGGAGAGCATTCAAACGTCCGGAACAGGTGGGAGGAGGCCGCTGGGCCGAGTGAACGAGGAGGGGATCTTTTTATAGTAGCACTCGGCCTAACGGCACCACTCTGAAGTGGGCCCCGAATGGCGTGTCCTTTCCTCTTGACTGTGCAGCGCGGCTGAATTGACTCGATACGCCGGGCTATCCTGTGCGCTTACAGAGCAGGTAGCGTGAAAATTGACCTTTGCCTGCTTTCTAAACAGTGGATTATTCATCTTAATGCTTCAGATTGGTCAGGGTGGGTTTGCGCTGCCGCTTTCCCACACACTTGCCTCGTCTCTCTCTCCCCCCTCGTTTCTTTCCCTGTTCTAAAACCAGTTTGAAATGAAGAAAATATGCTTCACAGATCTCCGAGGGCTCAACAAACGGCCGTGCCAGGAAGGCCGGAACAATAAAAGGAGGCAGAAAGCCCTAATAAAGCACTGCAGGATTTGGAAATCAACAGGCAATGATTGCATGTGCAGTAACCCTTTTTATAGGCAATGTGCTAAAACAAAGACGACGAGGACTCCAGAAACAGAACTTTGTGTGCCTTCGGCGGGAGCCGTCTCTCCCCACTCTGGCAGTGTGTGGAGCCTTAGCGAGTGACACCCCGGCGAGGGGCAGCCACGGCCACTTTCCGTCCTCCTTCCGTCTTGCAGAGAAACAGGCCCTTGTTGGCCAGCCTGGAGTAATGTAAACAGACACCCCGGCCACCCCACCCCACCCCCCCGCCAGCAGTAAGACGAGGCGTGAAGAAGCCCGCCTAATCCCCGCGACGGGCCCGCTGCCTTTTGATGTGGCTCCTCCGCTCCGAGGGCCCTGATAAAACACAGCCACTGGAATAATATGCAATAGTCCCCCCCCCCCCCCCCCCCACCACCCCCACCTCTGGCTTTTTTTGGCTCTTTAAATACCATCCATCAATGGGCCCAGACGAGCACCTCTCCGGCTCATCCGGGCAGCCAGCAGCTCAGGGCAATGTGTCCAGTAGCAGCTCATAAAACAGCAGTGGCAGAGCGGCCAGGCCGGCCCAGACAAAGAAACACTGTGAGGGCCGGGGCCTGGGGCCGGACTCGGAGGGACCCTATAAATCTGGCCCCGTCAAACAGCAGGAATGTCCCAGTTTGTCAAAAACAAACAGCGGCCTGTCTCAGACCGTCGCTAGGCAGAAGAAGGGCCTCACATCTGGTTAAACAGAGAGACGGGTATGCGGGCACAGCTCGCCTCCACAACCCCACAATCCCACCCTTCAACAACAGTGGATAGACACACTGAACTCCACCGGCAGACACGGCACTGGACCGCTGGGTCCACAGACTCTTCTCTGTGCCTGTCTGTGTATTCTCAGGAGGGAGTATTATTCCTCTTACTTTGTCTCAGGCACACAGAAAGACAGTCTGGCTGAAGAGCAGACAGGAGACCCAGACCTGGAAGTGTTGCCCGATCGATAGCAGCCCGCGTTGGGGAAACAGGGACAGGTAAGAACGGGGCTGTCCTGGGAACCTATCCGGGGAGAGAGGGAGGGTGTCGGAACCCCTGTCTGTGTGGCTGATACAGCCATTCTGTCCCTGACGGGGTCAAAGGTGACGGCGGCAGCGGCTGGCACCAGGAGAACACGGTGAGCCGAGCAGAACACCCGCCCCGCTCTCCCAGCCTTCCCTACGGACCGGTTGTGTAGCGACATGGTTCCTAGTCGGCTCCTCTCCTCTCACTGTGGAGCTCTCTCTCTCTCTCTGTCTCTGTCTCCTCAGGGCGGGGAGGGAGGTGAATAATCAATGGCTGCCGTGCAGGCCCACAGGTAAAGGTTAGCGGGGTTTGCTATTGAATTATTCCTGCTCTTCCCACATCACTGCCATCTGCCTGGCTGCTTTTAATTGACTGGGTGGAGGGATGGCACACACACACACACACACACACACACACACACACACACACACACACACACACTGATTCATATGTTTGCCAGTGTGGGTGTATGTTTGTTATGGATGGGCCCCAGTTTTTCCACAAAGGAGACATACAGATACACACACACACACACACACACACACACACACACACACACACACACACACACACACACACACACACACACACATGGTCGGCCAGCTCTGCCCATCTCTCAGCGAGCAGTAGCTAATGAATGGAAACCCCAGCGCTTTGAGCTGCCGTGTTTGTTTCATCTGACTTTATTCTAATGGAGTCTTATGAGTGCCAGGGCATCCATCTCCTCCTCCCTGTCTCTCTGGTTGGGTTCCGCTGCTGGGAGAGGTGAACCCTGCTCCAGCACACATCCTAACCTTCCATAACCTCCCTCTCTCTCCGGGGGGAAAAAACAAACAACTAACAACAATAACACACCATATAAAACTTCTCCTCTTCCTCTCGCATGTTGCCCGTGGTGAAATTCAGCTGGCTAGTTTCTGACCGTCGAGCGCTCCGGCAACAGCGAATCCCAGCAACAAATGAGGCGATATAAGGGGCGTATTAACAATTTATCATGTTCTCGTTTCCAGACTACCTGGCTTAGACTTACATCAGAATCGATGCTATTACGACATACTGGCTGCAGATTCAGAAACTCTGTCTGCAATCACCTAGACCAGGGAATATGGATTTAGGAAAAACAGACATGCATTCTATGAGGCTACTCTCATGGAGGTGCCTGAAACACTCTGGGATTTATATAGTCACACAAGGGAGCCAAGTTACACTGACTGAACACAAATTACTCAGAATAAGCCAAGATGGCTGCCACAGGTCCTGCACTACAGTAGCTGCTCATAATCTGTGTTAACAAATAAAATGATCCAGACATCACGGCTCCATGGAGTCTTTGAACAATGTTTAAGGCAGTGCCCGTCTCTCTTCCCTCTCCAATCCTGCCCTTGACGCTGTCAACAAAGTCCGCTCAAATCAAACCCATCAATGTCCATTTCCCCCTTCTTCAGCTCCTCCATTTCTCACTTCCTCCTGTGTGGTAACCGCAGCGCTGCCTGTCCAGAGCCCTGACTGACAGCCCCCCCGGAGCCCTGTGGTCACTCTCCCGGTCACAGGAGGGGAGGGGGGTACCGCATGACACCTCCCAACCCAAGCCTCTCCGAGCGCTGCAACCCGGCACCCCTAAACCACTGATCCCCACCTCTGTTCCGGTGTCCGGGCCAACAGCCCCCCCACCCCCCCCCCCCCACCTCTGTTCCGGTGTCCGGGCCAACAGCCCCCCCCACAACCCCCCCCCCCCACCTCCACCCCCCACCCCCCACCCCCACCCCCCGATCCGCCGCAGCCTGAAATAGAACTCATTAACACGTTTAGTAAGTACAAACGTGATGACGGTCTCCTGATGGACTGTCTATCTCAGGGATCAGCTTTCAAGGAGAGTGTCTGGTAATGGCCGCCGAGGAGGGAAACCAATATTATAATGTGTGCCGGGCTCGTCTCCCTTCTCCCCTGCCGGCCGCAGCGCGCGCCTCGTCAGGGGGCTGAAATGAAGGCCTGGCGACGGGCTCGATGACAGCGGGGCCCCTCTCACCCACACACCGCCTCATTCTCAGAGTGCACACCTAGGTGCCTACTCATTTATGGCCCTGTGCGCGGGTGCTGTGCACCATATAAAAAAAGCCCCAGTTCACATTGACACCCACATGCCATCCCTGACCCTGGAGGGGCACACGCGGAGGGGGAACACAGAGAGAGCACACACACACGCACGCACGCACGCACGCACACACGCACGCACACACACACACATGGCAGGGCTCTCGTTGAACTCCCCACACAAAGCAGCGCACCCCCCCAGGGGTCAAAGTGCGGGGCCCAAAACCCGGAGCACCTCCACCGCGGGCTCCTTCTCATCCTGATGCACCTTTTAGTTGGAATGGGAACAAAAGGACGTTCTACTCGGATCCCTTCCCCTCAGTAACCCTCCGTCCCTCCGCCTGACGTCCACATGAGGCGATGGCACTGTGTGCTCTGTTAAAGCCAGGTCTGCCTGTGACCCAGGCTTTGTTCACCTGCCAGCCCCGGCCATCAGGGGAGCTCCTCAGGCAGGAGCCATCCGGACACAGGCCGCGCTCAGTCCTGCTGGAGCCCAGAATAGAAGGCTGGCTTCCTGGTCCGTTTGCTATTGCAGGATGAGCCAGAGAGGGAAATTATTCAGAGCCCACGTTATGAAACATAAGGAGAAATAAGAAAGGACTTCCTTGTGTGAGTTTGGACAGCAGGGCCATGCGAGCGCTTGTGACACGCAACTTGCACAACTGGAAAATCTATAAAGCCATCAAAAGCTTTTTTTTAATAAAAGGCCAGGCCTTTTCTAATGTTTTCAAAATGAAAGATAATGTATTTATGAAATTCCGGCCACGTTCCGTGGACAGCAAACAATTTCCTCTACTGCCCACGCGCCCTCCGGTAAGAGATTAGAGGGCCAGGCGTCTGACAGGAGCCTGGCTGGGCTGGGGGCCCCGGGGCCCTAGGGGGCCTCCTCCTCACCACCCTCCCCACCTTCGCCTCACTCTGGGCTGGGTAAGCCCTTGGCCCCGTACCCTCATCTCTGCCTTTCCAGGGCAATAACAGGCTTTTATTAAAAGAGCACCGCAGCACTGTCTGCTCTGCAACTGGCGGGCTAATTTCACCCCAGCCATAATATGGCACGGAGAAGAGGGTCTATAATATCCGGTTTCTGGAGAAGGTTTACGTGGCATATTAACAAACACAAATAAAGGAGTACATTCCAGAGGCGGCTGCCGTCTGCTCTGGTCCGGCCCGGAGAGGGAGAAAGTCCCCCCCCCCCCCCCCCTTTGACATCATGGAACCCCCGGCCTCTGGTGACTCCACAGCTAACCTGGACTACCAACCCAGCCAGAAGGATGGAGCCCCCAGCTAACGCTCACCTTGTTGGGGATTGTAGTCGCAAGGGTGTGAGAAGGGGAAGAGGGCACGGATCACAGCACACCGGGCGGGGGTGAGATGTTCCAGCCCAGGGAAGGTTCAGGTGAAGACGGGGCGCTAAAGCCTCGCTTCCTCCCATCCCCAAACACCCAGAGCCGGTATTAGAGCCGGCCGCTCTGGGCTTTAAAAAGATGAACACTATCCGCCATTTTCCTCATTAGCACGCTTGTCTATGCACACAGCTCTTTGGCAGCTAGTTTTTTTCCCCCTTCTTTTTGGAGAGTCTCCGGGAATTATGCATGAGGTCGGGAAAGAGAGAGCAGTGCGTAGGGAGAGAAGAGGGATGCCACTGTTGTCAGGACAGGCCGGCCTATTAAGTGTGTGACCCTGGAAGCACACCCCTTTTAGTGAAACAAGCAGCGGCTTCCCAAATTAGATTCCGCCAGTATGCGGAATAATTTGTACGCATCCCTTTCAGCCTCATTTCCATCGGGCCATGCAAACAACCCTCTCCGGTCAGCAGGACCCTCTCACTGGGCCACGCCCACAAAGACACACTGCTTAGTGCTGCCCTCTGGCCTGTCTCACTCTCACTGCTCTCTACTCCTCTGCCCTGTCTCACTGCTCTCTACTCCTCTGTCCTGTCTCACTGCTCTCTACTCCTCTGTCCTGTCTCACTGCTCTCTACTCCTCTGTCCTGTCTCACTGCTCTCTACTCCTCTGTCCTGTCTCACTGCTCTCTACCCCTCTGTCCTGTCTCACTGCTCTCTACCCCTCTGTCCTGTCTCACTGCTCTCTACTCCTCTGTCCTGTCTCACTGCTCTCTACTCCTCTGTCCTGTCTCACTGCTCTCTCCTCCTCTGTCCTGTCTCACTGCTCTCTACTCCTCTGTCCTGTCTCACTGCTCTCTACTCCTCTGTCCTGTCTCACTGCTCTCTACTCCTCTGTCCTGTCTGCTCTCTAGACTCCACTAGTCTTTACACTGGGTGAAGCATGGCAACGGGCCAGTCTCCCAGTCCCCCCCCCCAGTCCCCCTCGCCGGTCCCCCCCTCTGGTCTGGCCAGGTCCTGGTGTCCAGATAGACAGGGGACAATGAGTGACAATGAGCTCCAGCTCCAGCCCTCCCAGCCTCCGCGGCTCTCAGACAGGGATTTCCTCCTGTGCCGGGAGCCAAGCCGTCACAGCCCAGCGATCAAGGGGCCTGCCATCTGTGACCGAGGCAGATTTACAGCAGGGGCTAAGCCACACCGTCAGCCCTGTTAGTTCTCCATCGCGGCCCAGCGCCCGTCACACACACACACACATACACACACACACACACCCAAGCAGAACGCAAAGTGATAACATGGGCACACACACGTGGAACAGCCTACACTGTGACACAAACACATACGTGTGCACTCCCGCACGTGCACTACTCACAGCCTGCTGCATCGCTGTCCTCCACCAGGGCTGTGCTGGCTGGCAGCCGGGCAACCAGCCTGCGGAGCTACTTAACTCTGCCCTTCTTAAAGGCATGATCTCATTCTGTTCAGTGCTCAAAAAATAACTGCAGTCCATTAAGCGTTATGAAATGAAAAACCCCAATGTGTCATTGAGCTGTATGCCCTGGTGAGCATCACTCACGGAGGAACAGTGTCATCCTGTGCTCAAGTGTCAGCCCGGCTATCACTCACCACGCACGCACGCACGCAAGCCGCTCAGCTTCCTCTCTTTCCGACCGACTCCAAATCTCCTTCCCTCTTTTAACTTCCCCGTCTCCCTCTCGCTACGGCCGCTGAAACTCGAGGATGTCCTCTCCCCTCACTCCCTCTGTGTGTGTGTGTGTGTGTGTGTGTGTGTGTGTGGACGATGGAGCGCTAGCTGGCAGTGGCGGCGCTGCGTGCCTCCGGAGTGCAGCAAGGGGGCTCTCCGTTCCCTGGCCTTTCCAGAGAGACAGGCAGGCACGCCAGCTGGGCCAGCCCCCCCCCCCCCCCCCCCTGCCAGAGGAAGGGTTAACAGAAGACAAATGGGGGCCGAGGCGCCTGAGCAGCGTGCCAGAGCAGCACATTTTCCAGCGGGGGCCGGAATTAAAACAATGCGCGCCTTTTATCCCCGCGTTGGTCTAATTGGAAAGCAGCTTCATCTGTGGCAGCCCCAGCCAGCTCTCTCCAACACTGAGACCAGCAGGGAGTGGCTGCTCTCCCCTATCACACTGACAACACACTGAACAGACTGTACACACTACACACTGTGTACATATCATAGTGTCTGTGTGTGTGTGTGTGTGTGTGTGTGTGTGTGAGTGTGTATGTGTATCCATTTCTCTTTCAAATAGACATAACTAGTTCCTTCCTCGTTCTGAACCCTGGTTCTGGAGAACAAGGACCGGTTCCGTCACGCTGTCCTCCCGTCTCCCTTCCCGCGGTGATGTGGTCACGTTCTTTGACCCTGCGGTCTGACGCGGGCTCCCGTGGAGGGGCCCGGCCAGTGGGCCCAGCGCCCGGCTCCCTGCACCAGTAGCCAGGGGAATTACCAGCCTAGCTGACCCAGAAATCCAGGAGCAGCTTTGTTTTAACAAGCCGGGGAACCTTCCACCACTTTAGCAGCCGTGGCCCCGACCACAAGAAAGAAGAGCTAGGGGGGGAGGAAATTAAACAGAACACCACGAGGGACTGGTTCAGCTCTGCAGGCCGGCAGGGAGGGAGGGAGCGGAGGAGGAGGAGGAGGAGGAGGAGCAGGCCCGTGCTGCTGGTGGTGGGATGAGGCATTAGGAGGTGATCCGGCCGTTTGGGAAGAAAGGGAAACGATGGGGGGTACCGTGTTTGAGGAATCTGGAATGTTCACGCTAGCCAATGGAGAGGTATGTTCATCATCAGCCTAATCCAATCAAGATGCTCGAAAGGTTGGGGGGGGGGGGGGGCCGACATTCTTTATTACACACATCATTTCATTTAACGGACCTTTAATATGTATATACAGTATATGTGTGTGTGTGTGTGTGGGGAGGGCAGAAAAAGAAACGATAGAGCCAAGGTTAGCTTAGAAAACTGCTCCGGTTCTTAAAGGGGATGGCTTTCCAGCAACCGCTAGCCGGTGCCAAGTATTTTCTTGGCAAGTAGAGACAGAGAGAGAGAGAGAGAGAGAGAGAGAGAGAGAGAGAGAGAGAGAGAGAGAGAGAGAGAGAGAGAGAGAGAGAGAGAGACATAGAGAGAGACAAAGAGACAGGAGGACCTTTGTGGAGCGTGTATCTGTGGCCTAATCCATCAGGACCTCCGCACTGAGCCGGCCGCTGAGCCGTTTTGGTAAACACACCGGCGTCACACACCACTGGTAGGAGCCGCTCTCTCCTCCAGGGCTCACACTGCACTGTTCTCAGGTCAGCTCCTAGAGCCAGAGCGGGACACGACACAGGCCCCGTGCTACGGTCACGGTCGGGCTTCTGCTACCTCATTTGACTGGAGGAAGTGGCCTTTTAGTGGGGCTCTCCATGGCGTCCTCCTCCTCCACTGTACAGACCCAGCACCTCATAAAGGAGCCAGAGGCACCACTAAAAGCTGGCCTTGGAGTCCTCTGGCCACTGGCTGACCTGACAAGTTGATGTGATCAGGCCAATGTCCACAGAGGCTTTCAGCCGTGGACCTGACAAACTCATCAGAAGTCGAAAAGTTCACATTCGACTATTCCGGCTGCTAGTTGTTTACTGTCGGATCATTTGGTCCGGTCACGTTAGCGAGAGATACTGTAGTTTGATGTAGCTCAACAGGGGAGCAACCCTCGTCTGCACTGTAGCCTGTAATGTGTGTGTGTGTGTGTGTGTGTGTTGCTCCCTACCCACACAGCCCCACTGCAGGGGCCCATTACCTAACCTACAGCCAGTCTCTCTCTCACTGCTACAAACATGGGCTTCCATTAAGGCACATCAAAGGTTAGGGAAGAAAATATATAAATAAACACGTCGTCGACCGAAAAGAAAAAAAAAGGGGGAAAAAAACGAACTTGTTTGTGAACCACACCACAACAACCCCCCCCCCCCCCCGTTCCCTTCAACAGACATGCACGCCCAAACACACACAGAGACACACTAAATCCCCAGCCCCCCCACCCTTTTAACCTAAGTGGGCCTTCCTCTTGCCTCGTGCATGTTCACTTGTCCACTGTACTATAGTCATTAACATATTTGGAGTGCAGCGAGCAGAAAGCTTAATTGTCCCTAATTGCTCGGCTAAATATGTTCTCTAATGATTTGCCTCAGATCTGTGACTGCCTTTTGCACAATTTCCTGGCCGCTAGCTTCATTATCCCTGCCTCCATGGAACAAAGCGTCTTCAGAGTTCTCTCTCTTTTTTTTTTTTTTTTACTTTACATAACAACACACCGTGTGTGTGTGTGTGTGTGTGCGTGTGTGTGTGCGGGTGTGCGTGTGTGAATGTCTGTGTTCGTCTTGAGAGAGAGGGCAGTAACGGCTGTGGACGCACAATAGAGTCCCTTTGTGAGGGCACCAGAGTTAAAGTGATTAGAAAACCAAATCTGGCCTAAGACAGAGTGTTAATTGACCACAGCTCGCCTGCTCTAATCACCCCCCTGGCTTCTTGGTTGTGCTGCTCTTGCGGACGTGTGTGTGTGTCTTCCTCATTTTGTTGTTGCTGCTGTTTTGCCGCCGCTGCTGTTGTTGTTGGGCTCCGCCCCCTGCTCTGCCGGCCCTAATGGTGTCTCTGGATGTGTCTGTAATGGCTGAGCAGTGCAGCACTGGAGCCCCCATTAACCAGAGCCGCAGCCACCTCACCAGTTTGCCCATGTGCTTTGTGGGAACGGTATTTCTAAAATATATGTTGGTGTTTCTGCATCAAATGGGGTAATAAAACAAAAAGGCTGAATTATATATATATATATATATATCTAACCTTTCCTTTACAAATGATAGTGATAGCTCACCCTGGCTCTGCCTCACCGGGCCGTGTTTTTACTGGGCACACGTCGACACACAGACCCAGTGGCGTGAGCTTGTTTGTCTCGCTGGAGAATGATAAGACACACGCATGGCCTTGCATGTGAATCACTGTGCCGACACCTGGGTGATTATCCCTTTCACTTGGACAAAGACACAAGAATGCGCCACCGCTGAAGCATAATCCCTGAAACCGCCCAAATACGGCATGTTAATGACAATCCAGTCTGGTGGAAAATTTGGATTTGTTTCCACTGATTCGGAATGTTTTTTTCATTATTTTTCTCTTTTTTTTTTGTATTATTGGTTGACAAACGTTCCCTGATAAATAGTACATATCATTTCAAATATGCTGCCGAGAGCCAGAATGGAGGCCCACCGAAATACATAACGACAGACACACCACAGCCAAACCCTTTTGATCATGTGCGTGCCATACAGTGTGTCTGTGAGTGTGACACCGACGACAACAGGAGAAAGACAAAACAACACCAACAATAAGAAACAAGGACAGCAGCAACTCTCCCCGGAGGCCTCCTACCTGCGTCGGCGGACGAGGAGCTCTTGCGGATGGTGAAGATGGCGCTGAGCTCCTCCTCGTCCTCGGGCAGGCCCTTCTGCAGCCGCTGCAGCTTCCTCAGGCCCTCGCTGCGCTGGTGCTTCATGGAGCGCACGTGCTGGATCAGGTTGAGCTTGGCCTGGGTGGAGTAGCTGCACAGCACGCAGTGGTAGTAGCAGGCGTCGCCCTCCACCGCGTTCTCATGCTGCTGCAGGTGCTGGGGGCCGGAGAGAGAGAGAGAGAGAGAGAGAGAGAGAGAGAGAGAGAGAGAGAGAGAGAGAGGGGGAGAGAGAGAGAGAGAGCGGGAGAGAGAGAGAGAGAGGGAGAGAGAGAGAGAGAGAGGGAGAGAGAGGGAGAGAGAGGGAGAGAGAGGGAGGGAGAGAGGGAGAGGGAGGGAGAGAGAGAGGGAGAGAGAGAGAGGGAGAGGGAGAGGGAGAGAGAGGGAGGGAGAGGGAGAGAGAGGGAGGGAGAGAGAGAGAGAGAGAGAGAGAGAGAGGGAGAGAGAGAGAGAGAGAGAGAGAGGGAGGGAGAGGGAGAGAGAATAAAGAGAGTGAGTTTTCACTGAGGCCAGACAGCCAGGGCCCAGCACCACCGACTCACATTCACTTTTCACAGTGGAGCAAATGAGCAAATCAATGGCCAATCAGGGGCCCTGTTGTTTAACAGCCCACTTCCAGTCTTCCAGGAGCACCGCGAGTGTCTGGACGGGGTCCCAGTGTCTGTCTGTCTGTCTGTCTGTCTGTCTGTCTGTCTGTCTGTCTGTCTGCCTGCCTGCCTGTCTGTCTGTCTGTCTGTCTGTCTGTCTGTCTGTCTGTCTGTCTGGGAGGTCAGGACAAGGGCCTGGCGGGTCTCAGGGGGGCCCTAAAGGGCCCGGCGGGCGAGGCACGCACACATCAGCCCGGGGCCCTCCAGGGGCCTCGATGATTCTCAGCTCCGCCTGCCGAGAGGCTGCATTGATTCCCTTCACTCAACGCAAGCCTCCCGTCCCCGAAAAGGAAACTCCAAACATCTGCCTGTTTCACGCATGGGATGCTAAATATTGATCAGTGGTGAGTCAAATCCTCCCTTTCTCACAGCGGGCTGACAGGGAGAGCGAGGGTTGACATCGAGGTTGGAGGGGGCCAGGGGAGTGAGAGAAAGAGAGAGAGAGAGAGGGAGGGGGGTGCACATTCTGAAGAGTCTGGAACATTCCGCAACAGGCGGACGACCTTCAGAAGTCAGGAAGTCAACCTCCTTATTGACCTGTCAACTTCCTCCACCGTACGCAGAGCCCCCTCCACCCCCTCCCTCCTCCCTCTGCCCCGCTGCCCCCTGTGTAATGTGACATGAAGCCCTCCGCCCCACAGTGACAGCACACAGCACCCTAACCTCTGGCTCCCGGCGCAGGGCTCCAGTCTAATTACCCCCGCCGCGGCTCAATCAATGAGGCAAGGCCAGCACAATATGGCCGTGACCGAGGCGCGCCGCGGAGCTATTGACCACTGTCCTACAGGACGACGCTGATTGTTTGCTGCATGTTTACAATGGGGAAGGACCCGGCCCGGTAGGACAGCGCTCCCACGCCGGCCATGTGCCGTGCGCACGTACGCCACGCCCCGACGCGCCCTGTGGGTTCCTCCTCCAATCAATGTCTGTGCCCCCCCCCCCCCAAAGGGCCTATTCTAATCTCCGTGGCCGTCTTGTCTGCCGTGCGAGTGGCACTGAAGGCAACACACTGGCACAGGAAGGCCTCAGCCAGATAATGAAGCCAAATCTATGCCCCCCCCAGCCATTAATTTTATATTCAAAACCATTGGGTGAAAAAAAAATACGGAATAGAGATTTTCCACAAAGGATGGCATTGCTTTGAATGTAGAAAAAGCAGAGAGCTTTTGAGAGCTACTACATGCTGATGACAATAATAAGTCATTGGAGCCTAGGAGGCGATACAATTGAATCTATTTGACAATGAATTAGACCTCCCTATACAAGACAATTGCCTCCGCCAAATTCTCATGAAAGGCTCAGAACTGCCGGAAAAGAATCAGAAAAACCTGCACAGAAGAGATGCTGATCAACTCAAATATAATGAGCTAGCTCCAAGGCATAACTCGCTTATTTTCCTTTTCTTCGCGAAAAAGGCTTTCACTTAAAACGGCCGGGTTTATGCTTACAAGGTGAACACGTCCTCCTGTATCTAACCTGCCCGCGTCTCTCCCACCCTGCCCGCGTCTCCCCCACCCTGCCCGCGTCTCTCCCACCCTGCCCGCGTCTCTCCCACCCTGCCCGCGTCTCTCCCACCCTGCCCGCGTCTCCCCCACCCTGCCCGCGTCTCTCCCACCCTGCCCGCGTCTCTCCCACCCTGCCCGCGTCTCTCCCACCCTGCCCGCGTCTCCCCCACCCTGCCCGCGTCTCTGCCACCCTGCACGCGTCTCTCCCACCCTGCCCGCGTCTCTCCCACCCTGCCCGCGTCTCTCCCACCCTGCCTGCGTTGGCCCACAGTCCAGTCCACCCGCAAGCTCACGAGCCGAGGCAGAGCACAACAAATGGCTTCATTAAGGGGCGGTTTGAACTGGCCTGCAGTGAGACAGGCTTAGATAGCCGGGAAATGCACGAGCAATGGAAACATTAGATCGTTAACCACATTACCCTCAGTCAGGTGTTGACGGGGGAGGGGAAGGGCATGGTGGAGAGAGAGAGAGAGAGAGAAAAATATCATAACAATATTATGTCGTTCCTGAAATGCGCTGGTCCCTTTTTTTTCCCTTCTAATGTTTAATTTTCTGGTAATATTGTAATATTGCTATGGGGTTTTTAGAGGCAATTGTGTTCCATCCTCCCTGGTTTCATATTCCTCACTTCTCCACCTAAAATGTACATTAGGATAGCGCTTCCAGGAATAGGGAAGGAGAGCGTTTTCATTCTTTCCTTTGTAAGCCCCACAGCTCTGTGTAATAGAGTTATTAGGTGATTGTAAAAGGCTCTGTCTCTCCCACCTCGCCTAGTTTGAAGCCCTCCATCCATGATGTCATTGGATAGGTCCCGCTGGATGTCCTGCTCGCGTGAGCTCCACACCCCCCCCCCCCCTTCCCCCCCTCCGCTCTGTTCTCCCCCATCATGCGCACGTCTTGCATCAGAACTCAGGTACAGTGAAGCTTGACAGACCGATATAATCGTAGATAACACCAAATCCGTTGTTTGATTTGGGCGCTGGGAAACGGCCCACTTCTCCTAGCTCTAGCAGATGTCTTGAATTAGAAAGAAAAAAAAGCAGAGTGAGGGAGTTCTAACGGCACATGACTCAAGCCTTCAAAAATCTATAAGGAGACGGTGAGTTCGGCCGCCAAAAAGAGCGAGAGGGGGTATAAAAAAAAAAAACCTGAGCCACCTGACCTGAACTTCAAAGCCGGCCGGTCTCAGGAGAGGGGTGGGGGGAGGAAGAAAGTTCTGGGAGTTTTACAGCTTGCTATAAAAAGGTCAGGATTTATACAGGAGTGAACCTGAGACGGGCTCGCCCAGAAAAGACTGTATATCACCAAAAAGCTGAGTGGGGCCCTGAAGCACCCTCCTTTGGCCCCCGACCAGGTACAGACACCTGCACACATCCCCCTCACCCCACACAACATCAGTCACAACACCGGACACTGTGGAAGACAGCAGGTGGGGGATGGGGAGTGCAGGCTAAGTTAAGAAAGTGGCTCCTATACAGTAACGTGCTGATGCAGTGACCTGTAGGGAGATGGGCGAGCTGATGACCTCCGGTTCTACCCATGGGAACACCGGCTCTCTTCTACTCACACACACACACACACACACACACACACACACACACACACACACACACTGCCCTGACTACACTGCCCCGTCGATTCTCTATGGATTCCTGCTGAATTAGCCATGCGAAAGACTCCAGAGATCATATCTAGAGGTGCACACATATGGTAGTGTCCAGCGCATACATGCACCCATAAATTGACACACACACACATTAACAGAAACACACACACAGAACCCTCCATCCCTTGGATGTGAAACACAATAATGCATGAGACAGGGCCTATGTCTGTTTCATATGATCCTGCAATGAAGCCCCTAGCTGATAAATCACCTCCAACTGGAGTGCAGGAATTCGCTGCCTTAATGAAAAAGTCATGTTAGGGGAGAGGGGGAGCGGGCTCGGACTAGTCGCTGGCCTGCCCTGCTCTGGGGGCCCCCAGGGTTCCACTGAGGGCCCCTGCCTACCTCCACACAGACGGGGAGCTGGAGCTGGAGCCCGCATGGCTTTCATTTATTCTCAATTCCCTTTAATTGGCTGGGAATTTACGGCAGCCGCGCAGGAGACGAGTGTTTCATCCGCGCATGGAGGAGTGTGTAGGAGCACGGAGCGGAGCGCTGCATCGACCAGGGACGCATGCTGGGGGTGTGTGGTTGGTGTATTTGCTGTGTTTGATGGTGTGTTTGGTGTGTTTGGTGTGTTAGGTGGTTTGGTGTGTGTTTGGTGTGTTTGGTGTGTTAGGTGTGTTTGGTGTGTGTTTGGTGTGTTAGGTGTGTTAGGTGTGTTTGGTGTGTGTTTGGTGTGTTTGGTGTGTTAGGTGTGTGTTTGGTGTGTGTTTGGTGTGTTTGGTGTGTTAGGTGTGTTTGGTGTGTGTTTGGTGTGTTTGGTGTGTTTGCTGGTGTGTTTGGTGTGGTTGGCGTGTTTGGCGTGTTAGATGGTGTGTTTGGTGTGTTTCGTAAGTTTGGTGTGTTTTGTATGTTTGGTGTGTTAGGTGTGTTAGGTGTGTTAGGTGTGTTTGGTGTGTTAGGTGTGTTTGCTGGTGTGTTTGGTGTGTTTGGTGTGTTTGGTGTGTTAGGTGTGTTAGATGTGTTTGCTGGTGTGTTTGGTGTGTTTGGTGTGTTTGGTGTGTTAGGTGTGTTAGGTGTGTTAGATGTGTTTGCTGGTGTGTTTGGTGTGTTAGGTGTGTGTTTGGTGTGTTTGGTGTGTTAGGTGTGTTTGGTGTGTTTGGTGTGTTTGGTGTGTTTGGTGTGTTACATGGTGTGTTAGATGGTGTGTTTGGTGTGTTTGGTGTGTTTGGTGTGTTTTGTGTGTTGTGAGTGTTTGGTGTGGAGCGCTCCCTGCGTGTGGGGGCTGAAGCGCTACTCCGGGCTCATCCAGGCAAAGAGGGACTGGGGCGGGTGTGGGCGCCCCCCCGCCATCCCATCGCTGGAGAGTCCACGCTGACCCCGCGGGCCCCTCCGTGGGCCGCCTACGCCCGTATCCGTTACGACACCCACCCTGAGTGCTGCTGCGCGCCTGCGTTGGCAGCCACTTTGCTTGGACGGTGAAAGTACACCTTTAACACGGAGGCAGGAGCGTAGCCGGGGGGAGAGGGAGACGGAGGCGGGCATTACTGGAAGGGCGGAGGGGGATGGACGGGGGTGGGGAGCCCGAGCAAAACCGGTAATTCCCCCGAACGACCCCCGGCGGAGCATTACGATGCACACACTCACAACAAACACGCGCCCGCCAGCACGCACACGGCAATAGAGACACACACACACACACACACGCGTTGCACTGCAGACCATTATGCTCACTCCCCAATTTCCACCATTAAATTTGGCAGTGCTGTTAATACAAAATTAATGCATTAAAACAGATGACTATCCACAGGCTAAATGGCTATCAATTCAGAGAGAGCTGCCAAATTCCCTCTGTGAGTGAGTCCGTGAGTGTCTGCCTGTGTATTGCTTTGTAATTATCCCACTGATTCTCAGCACTTAGAGTTAAAGCTACACGCTTCCCGGACATGTGTGCATGTGTGTGTATGTGTGTGTGTGTGTGTGTGTGTGTGTGTGTGTGTGTGATGTGTGTGTGTTGCTCATGGAATGAGAAAGGAGGAGCAGAGCTCACACCTACACGCATAAAGCACTGTATCATATGCAGGCGCTTATTACAGTGTGTGATATCATAGGCCCCGTAGCCAGGGTTTCCCCTCTGACCCCGGGGCTAAAACGATGGGCTATTCAAGACGTGTTGATGAACTCCGTCAAGTAGCACCTTTTGTCATTCGCACGCCTGGTGATGTCATGGCAGCGATTACAGCCACTGAGGTCATTGTGTTTTCCCTCTTCAAAGGGGTCAATAAGATGCGCCTGCCCGTAGGGCTGAAAAACACACTCTAGGCCTCGGTTAAAAATAAAACGCCGCTGTTTGTCTCAAATGGCATGACGTGTGCACATGTGCGTGCGTGTGTCTTCGCGCGCGTGTGTGTGTGTGAGAGAGAGAAATCGAGCTGGGTGCTGGCACGGGCAGAGGCTGCACAGGCTGGGGTCTGGTGAAAGCAGGGGTTCCCGGTAGACCTGGGCAGCGCGGCGGAGCAGAGCCGTGTCTGGCCCCCACTCTGGTGAGCCGCTCCTCCAGCCACAGCACCGGGAGCAGCAGCCACCGACCGACACAGAAGCCGCGCCGCTGTGCCAAGTTCGACGGCTGCTTCGAATTAGCCGGCGCGAGCGGCGACATGCCCAGACGTTGTGTTGCGGCCGGGGGGGGGGACGGCTCGATGCGGCCACCCCTTACTGCTTCCTGCCTAGCCTGCCTCCTTTGCTCCATCCCTGTCTGTGTGCTGGTTCTCCCCTCCTGTCTGTCTGTCTGTGTGCTGGTTCTCCCCTCCTGTCTGTCTGTGTGCTGGTTCTCCCCTCCTGTCTGTCTGTCTGTGTGCTGGTTCTCCCCTCCTGTCTGTCTGTGTGCTGGTTCTCCCCTCCTGTCTGTCTGTCTGTGTGCTGGTTCTCCCCTCCTGTCTGTCTGTGTGCTGGTTCTCCCCTCCTGTCTGTCTGTGTGCTGGTTCTCCCCTCCTGCACTGGGCACGTCCGTGGTCACCATGGACCCCATCAGACACTTAGTGGCTTTCTCTGCTGTTAGTGGACCAGTAACGCTCCCCAGCTACTGGGGAACACACGGCAGCCTGTTAACCTAGAATAGAGAGAGAGGCAGAGAGAGAGAGACAGGCAGGGAGAGATATATATATAGAGAGAGAGAGAGCGAGCGAGAGAGAGAGAGAGCAGGGCGGAGAGGTAGAGATGGATGGCTCTAGTTGTCCATGGACAGCTCGGTCAGATCAGGAGGCAGACGGTAAAGAAACGAAGTGGTGTGGGAGGGGGGTCACCACCAAGTCACTTAAAGACAAAACAACCAGCAGAGCGCCATTTAAAGCACTCCACCTCGCTTCAACATTAAATAAAGCAATAATTATTGAATTCCTTTTGGAATACGTAAGACGCTGGAAAGTAAACAATGGTAACATAATTGCAGAGGGAAGGCAATCAATGCGGGCAGTCATTTGGGCCATGGTGATTGTGTGCATGCTGCAGAAGTGAGCGTGTGTGTGTGCGTGTGTGTGTGTGTGTGTGTGTGTGTGTATGAAGACCGGGTAGGGAGCGAGGGTGAGTCGAGGGGTTTCTGAAGGTGTAGTGACAAGCAGCTGAATAATATATTCCCACACAGCCAGGCGCAGAACAAGAGTAGGGGTAATCCTTCCTTCAATAATGACCCGGTGCTGGAAACAATGGCTCCTCAATCCGCTGATCAATGTGTCCACATAATTCATGGGCCGCTCTCTCTCTCTCTCTCTCTCTCTCTGGGAAGGGGGAGGGGTAAGGAGGAGACTAAGCGGGGCGGGCGGGGCAGGGGGTGTCGCGGTGGAGATCCATGCCCCTGTGCGCCTCACGGCGAGGCTGGGCCTTGGCCTCCCGCAGTCCCCAGCCTCTCGCTCGTTCAGAACATTTGGATAGGCATTGCCCTCCATACAGAACGCTTCTAATCTGGCCCTCCCCGTAATGAGCCGGGACCATTCTTTTCTACGTGACACCTAGTAAACCACTCCTAAAAAGGGTGCAGGAAATGATGTCACGCTGCGAAGAGAGGAGAGGAAAAAAGGAGTGGAGTGGATGGTGGGCCGAGCCGTCCCTCTCCTCTGTGACTGGCTGATTGACAGCTTAGCCTCCTGGAGGTTTATGTATGCCAGCGCTGCAGTACAATCATTCTGCCTGCAGGGGGCCCCAGCCGGGAGGAGCCACAGGGGCCCTGTCAACAGCTGCTGTAGCTCCCCCCCCCCACCCGGGTGACATCTGCAGCGGCGAGGTGCCACCTGGAAGTTGAGCTGGGGCAACTCTGGACCTGCCCTGGCGCGCCTCTGTCTCCCCCCAGAAAACCTCCCCCTGCCGCCAAGGCAGCGGCGCAACCCTCCATTTTGGGACGGTGGTGGATGGTAATTATTAGGACAGGACTGGGAGAAGAATGCGCTCTGTTTCTCATTAGAGCGCGCGGCCTCAAACAGGAGAGCGACTCCCACGGCTGGCCGCGCTGCTCAGATGTCTTTCCAACGGCTCCCCGTGCAAGGCCCTGCCGTGTGCTCAGGCTTTGTTAACACGTTTAACGCTAATGGCGGTGTAATGGTGCCATCAACGATTGGAAAACCACAGCCTGTTGGGGCCGGCTGCATGCGGGGGCTGCTCCCAGACCACTGCAGGCCACATGGGGCCTTTTCACGGCGGGGAGACGTGGAACAAGCAGGTCCCTCAGTAATCCCACTCCCGTACTCGGCAGCCAGCCCCCTCGACTGAACTTAACACCCCGCTTTTCCTGAAAGCACACACAGCTGGCTCCCAGCCCCTTGCCATTGGCCTTATCCGAATGCTCCACAGTCGAAGACGGAAAACAGTAACCTAGTATCTCAGGTCTGGGGAATTAGGGAAAGCGAGGAAAGTGTCCTGCAGCCTTTCGCTAACAGACGGCCTGCTGGAGGCTAATGCTTCTGTTACATACCGCGCTGGCTCAGCCACGTGCTGGAGATATGTTACACTGTTGAGACCTGAAGACGTGTGTGAATCTGCTGCATGGGACCTCTGTGCAAAACGGCAGGAATCTGAAGAATGCGCCGCACGCCTCGCTGAGTCTGCTGGCTGCCGCGGTGGCACACTCAAATGAGCGCACGCTGACTGTGGCCGGACACGGGCGTCTGCGTGCTCCACGTGAGAAGGACACGGCGGGCTAGCTGCCTGCTGAACGACGGGGGCCGATAGGAGGAGGCCCCTCCGCAGGGGACGGACACGGGGACACCTCACAGAGGGCTCCAGACAGTGTCTCCTCCCCCTCCCCCCTGGCTCACAGAGGGACCTTCAGAGAGAAAGCCACTAAGTGTCAGGGCCTTAGGTGAGCCTGTGAAGCCCAACAAAGAGCCTGTCCGTGGGCCTGGGCCGGCCGTGCTGGCGGGGTGGGAGCTGACCCTGCCCTGGCCTCCGGGCCACGGTGTCATTAGCGGAACTCCTCTCATTCCGCCCTGCCTGGGAGACCGCGCCCGGCGTAACAGGAGTGAGGAGACACACAATGCCATCTCCTCCGGCTCGGTATTATCCCGCTCTTCCCCCCCCGGCGTTCCCCAGTTTGGCAGTGTCAATATTTCATTACCACATAATTGGTCGGCGCTCCAGGCTAGGCAACAAGGCGGCGAGAGTTGTAATGCTGTATGTTTTCCTCCCTTTTACTCCTTCTTAGTTATCTGAAATTACAGCAGCAGATGAGAGGAGAGGAAAGAGAGAGGGGGTGTTTGAAGCCTCAGCGAGGGAAGTGTTGTGTTGGCCCTGCCCTGCCCCCGCACTACCTCGCTACACAGAGATGAGCTAATTAAGACCACTGATGATGGGGCTCAGCCAGAGTCAATATTTAACCCAGTCTTAGACGGCCATCTTTTATTAGCAGCACTAAGCTGACAGAAGTCTAAGCAACAGGGCCTTGGAGTGGCCCTTCTCCTTAACATGCAAATGAGCGAGCGGGGGCGGGCCGGAGGTGGATACACACACACACACACACACACACACACACACACACACACACACACACACACACACACACAGAGGGCCTCTATGCTGGCTCATTTGCATAGGCCGCGGAGTACCTCATTTGAGGCAAACTGCCGTTAAGTGTTCTTCCAAACAACTCCACACACCCACCATCTAGAGTTACACCTGCCAACTTATCCACGCTAGCACCTTTTATAGCTAAAACAACTCGTTTTGAAAGCCCTCATTGACCTCCTGGAACAGGAGTCAATGCTGCCTCTTCATCACTGCGCCTACTCCAGCCACAAGCCCCAAACAATAGACACACGATGAGGAGGGAACCATGTTGATGTGTCACAGCCAGGACATTAGCTACACTAAAAGCACTGATATCATACTGTATGTATAATAATATGGTTTACACTGAATATCCAACTAGACCTGTGCATGTATTGCCAACTAAATGATATAACCAAGATCACGTTCACGTTACGAAACACCTCAGTTATTATTCAGAATTCACGGGGTGAATGGTGTTGCCTTTTAGAGAGACCAATCAGCTATGTTAATTTAAAAGGCAGGAGAAAAACATCTCTGCCCTGAAGGCCTTGCTGCTTTTGCCCCCCAGCTAGACATGGATTTGAGATGCGTTCTTCATAGGACCCTTGCTAGCCTCTAACCCGCACCGACAGGAAGAGAGTGCACTTGAGTTGAAAAGTGGTGCTCTGTAAACCCTTTCCTGGGGGTGTACCCCGCGCTCCCTCCAGCACCCACGAGCCCTGCTAACACAGCCTACTCCCTCCCTGCTAACACAACCTGCTCCCTCCCTGCTAACACAGCCTGCTCCCTCCCTGCTAACACAACCCGCTCCCTCCAGCACCCACGAGCCCTGCTAACACAGCCTGCTCCCTCCCTGCTAACACAACCCGCTCCCTCCCTGCTAACACAGCCTGCTCCCTCCCTGCTAACACAGCCCGCTCCCTCCAGCCCCCACGGGCCCTGCTAACACAGCCTGCTCCCTCCCTGCTAACACAGCCTGCTCCCTCCCTGCTAACACAGCCCGCTCCCTCCCTGCTAACACAGCCCACTCCCTCCAGCCCCCACTGGCCCTGCTAACACAGCCTGCTCCCTCCCTGCTAACACAGCCTGCTCCCTCCCTGCTAACACAGCCCGCTCCCTCCAGCCCCCACTGGCCCTGCTAACACAGCCTGCTTTATGGGGTCGTTTCACCCAGCCCACTCATTAGCCAGAGGAGAAAACAGAAAAAAAAAGACATAAGTTGACTTTCCATAAAAAGGGAAACAAAGTGCTCATTGATCAGGCCGATCAATAGCGGATCAATAACCTAAACCCTCATCATTCCCAGCGCAGCATAATTACAGCTGAGATATGGTCGTCATCACTGAGAATCAAACCCAGGCCGGCTAATTGGAGGCAGCCGTTTGCTTCGGCCGTGCCGGCACAGAAAAAGCTTTTTCCCGAGCGTCGGAAAAGACCTCTGGCGGCCGGGCAGCGCTCAGGCCCTTCCCAAAATAACCGCTCGCGCCATTAGCTGGTGGCCTTGTGGAGGTCGCCGAGCCGGCTGCCAGTGTGGGGACATTTAATACAGGGCATGGCAACCTCCCCCAGCGCACACGCCAGCCTCGTATCCATTCCAACGGGAATCGCACGCGGAGGTCGTATGATCGCATTAGGACCCCATTTTTATAGCACGACTTGTGATTTTGATGTATTCATGTTTTGGGGTTGTGCCCTTGTTATGCGATTTGCTGCTGACCTCCCTGTTAAGTATCGGCTAAAAAAGAAGATACAGCATTCCACTGCGGAGTGTCCGGGGCTGGCTGGCCGGCTGGGGGGGGGCATCACAGACGCTGGCATCCCAGCCAGGCTGCCTTACTGGCAGGCACTCTTTCCAGCCGGCTCCTTTGTGCACCAAGTCATAAAAGTAGACTTCAAAGGCCTCCACTTTGCTGTTTATTGATTGGGCCAAGCTCGAGTTCAGTAATTGTGCAGTAAATCAAGCATGCTGAGCACTAATCTGGAGGCCGCGAGGAAAGTGTTAAAGGTAGGAACCTGCCGAAAACTAAGGTGGCGTGCTCAGCCGGCAGGGAGGACTCACTCCTCCTCCTCCTCCTCTTCCTCCTCCTCCTCCTCCTCCTCCTCCCTCTCACATTTCTCCTGCCTGCCTACGACCAGAGGCCAAATGGAGGGAGTGGGCTTGGCAGAGGAGCAACGGGAAGTGTATACAGTTTCTAAACCACCGCTTCCTCGCTCCCTCCCTCTCCCTCTCTCCCTCTCTCCCTCCATCTCTCTCTCTCTCTCTCTCTCTCTGGCTCCCTCCCGATGCATTCTCCAACAAAGCGCCGGGGGCGCCATGCTTGTAAAGTAACCACAGCTCTTTGAGTGCCTCTTGTATTTACAAACGGAGGTATGTCGGAATCAAAGGCATTACCACATGACACAACACATTAAACAGTCGCGCGGGGAGAATTTCTAGACTGGATCCAGTGCACAGGGGGCACCCGGGACATTGTCGGAGTAGCTTTAGCTCGTTGTGTTTGGAAGGAGAGCTGCACTTACCTACGGTAGAGCAGCCAGCAGGGTTAGAGTCCACTCACTGCAGCAGGCCACCCCCACCCTGCTCCTCCCCCTCCCTAGCGCGCACACACACGCGCGCACACACACACACACACACACACACACACACACACACACACACACACACACACACACACACACACACACACACACACACACACACACACACACACACGGTCCAGGTGGAGGGAGCTATCACTTTCCCATTCACTTCCTGTTTCTCTAGTTTATCCTCCCCCCGCCTCTCTCTCTCTCGCTATGTCTCTCTCTCTCTCTCTCTCTCCGTAATTCCCTCTCACTCTGCTCGCAGTGCACCAAAAAAAACAAAAAACAGGCTTATCTTTTAGGTTTGGGCTCTGTGACTCCCTCCTTTTTTTTGAAGTGCTTCAAACCTGCCCTCCTCTCTCCTTCCCCTCTCCGCTGGCGAGATCAAACAACCTGCGCACTCCTTCTCTCCTCTCCCCGTCCCTCTCTTTTCCCCACCTCCTCCTCCTCCTCCTCCTCCGCCAGCCCTTCCCCTCCTCGGCTGCCGCGCTGCTGCCGAGTCTCACCTCAGTTTTTATTTCGTCCTCATCAGCAGGGGACTAAAAATAAATGATAAATGGAACATGATATTTTAAAGTCTTCTCTCTTATCTGTTCTTACATGGGAATAATGGGGTAGTTAATCCTGCGGATCTCCCTCAAATTGATTAATCAGCACATGCAGACAATCAAATCAATGATTAATGTCCCCCAGACCTGCAGTCGGACAGTTAGCCCCCAAAGCGTCAGTAATAATTCAGTAACCCTTACCAGACCGCGGGTCTGCCAGTCGGCCTCACTCAGCATCAGCCCCACTCTGATGTTACAGCAGGACTTTGAACTCTCAGCATGGCAACTCCCCACACGGCGAGGATGAGGCGCTCCTCTCTCTCTCTCTCTCTCTCTCTCTCTCTCTCTCACACACACACACACACACACACACACACACACACACACACACACACACACACACGCGCGCACGCGAGCACACACACACGCGCGCGCTACACAACGTTCTTCTAGGCGTACCTGGCTAGACACTCACAGTTCAAATAAACTCATATCTTGTGTGAAGACAAGTAAAAACAACGTTCAGATTGATTACACTGAGGACGAGAGCCTGGGTGTTTAGAATATCTCAGAAACCTAACTGGTTACTCCAGTTTCCTTTGTGTTCAGTCAACAGGCACGGCGCTTCAGGAAGGTCACTGTGTTGTGTGGCTGGTTGGGCTAAAGCCCGGTGGGTCAACAGTGGCTGTACGTGGTGTGTGTGTGTGTGCTGTAAGTACAGGGAGGAGGTGTACAGTGAACACAGGGCCACGGCGTTGCCGGCTCGTCACAGGGAGACTCAGGGAGGCACTGCTCGACAGACACAGCGGCCCAGTGGCAGGCCCACTGTTCAGCAGGCATCCTGTTCCCCTGGGCACACCCTGTCCCACTGATGGATCCCCTGTTTATTCAGCTATTTTTAGGACAAAGGGAGGGGGCTGACGGACCGCCATTGAGAAAGGCCCTTTTCTTTCGCCCCTCTCTCTCTCTCTCTCTCTCTCTCTCTCTCTCTCTCTCTCTCTCTCTCTCTCTCTCTCTCTCTCTCTCTCTCTCTCTCTCTCTCTCTCTCTCTCTCTCTCTCTCTCTCTCTCTCTCTCTTTCCCTCTCTCTATCTCTCTCTCCCATTAGCCACTCGGCTCTCCCTCCCACAGAGGTCAACAAACAGTCTGTGGCCGGCCCTCCCTGCATCTGCCAGCCAGGGCTGCTATTAATCAGGGAGAGGGCCGGGGGGCAGCAGAGAGCACCTCTCCCGCCCCCACACTGTCTCAGGCCCGGGGAGGTAAACACTGGCTGCTAGGTGTGGAATGTCTGCCCTGCTCTGGGGTGGGTGGGCCTGGGAGGGTGGGTGGGGTAGCTGCTGCTGTCCTGTCTAGGAGCTCTGGACCCCTGGACCCCGGACAAGCTGTCCCAACGCCCTCCCCCTCCGGCTCCTCTGCCAAAGGCTTGGCCTTCGTGTGGTGGTCGGAGGGGCCAGCAGGCCGGCTGCCCAGTCTGGCCCTGGTGGTGCAGCTGTCAGCTCCCCTCTCCGGTGGCAGGACACTGTGGCTCCTCACCTCCTTACCCACATTTCAACACAGCCGGCAGGCCTTTCAGCCCGCCGCCTCGCCCAGGCCCTAGTGCTGGCTGCAGCACACACACCGTCCCTAGCCCTTAGCAAGTGTCGGGGACCCTGGCCGGCTGGCGCTGCGAGGCTGGGGGAGTCACAGCGGGGGTCACACCCAGCGCTGAACGCTGAGAGACCACTCAATACCCTGGCCAATATGGCCGGTGATATATGGCCCACTCTCTAATAGGCGCAGGCATGGTGTGTGCAAGGAGCAGTGCTTTGAGAGAGAAAAAAGACCCCGCTTTTTATATAACCGATACGGTTCACTTTGATCTGGTCCGCCGCTCCACTGTTTATAAATCAGCCACGCAAATATTTATGAGCGGGCCTAGGAAAATGGCTGGTCTGGTTTGTATCTCTGCCCTCCCTCCCCTCCCCTCCCCTCCCTCGGTGGTTGATATGGGGAGGAGGCCAGTGCATAGGCCCCAGGCCACATCCATCATGTCAGCCCTGGCCCTGGCTATTGTGCGGCCTGAGAGTCGGCTGACCTCACCGCACCGAGCAGCAGGGAGGGAGAGAGAGAGAGAACTACGAGGTAAGTAACAAGAGAAAAGGTCCAGAGAAAAGGAAGATACACAAAGCGACACGTTCTGAATGAGCAAATATGACCGAGAGCAAAACTCTTCAAATATCAGTGTGTGTGTGTGTGTGTGTGTGTGTGTGTGTGTGTGTGTGTGTGCGTGCACGCGTGCGAGAGAGAGCTCACGTTCCACATGATGTATCTGTGCACGGCTGAAGCTGGTCTGCAGTGAGGTTTAATAGATGACCCGGTCGGTGTTCACTACGTGCTGCACCCCGCCTGGCTCTGAGCTCACCTCTCTGTTCCAGCCTGCAGCAGCACTACAATGGGATAGGCCTGACTGGGGCTCCTCCTGGATCCATACACTTTAATTGCTCCCCCCAGCCCTGACCTCTGCTCCCCATCCCTCCCTGATATACACCGTCTCTATTAAGCGGGGAAGTAGGTAAATATTCTTCTAATGACCCTTAGTCCTAACGACACCATTGAAAATGGTGGAGAAAAATCAATCGGCTTCTCTTTTATTTTCCTTTTGTCCTTCGCTGACTCTATTAGTTTGCCTTTTTTATCTGAGGTTGGACTCCAAAAAGGAGGAGACGCAGCAATGGATAGGAGTGTCTCCTTCGGCTGGACATGGCAATGAGCGAAAGAGAGGGGGAGAGGGAGAGAGGGGACTGTGTCGTGTTCGGAGAAAAACAGCTTAAGATAATAACAAAATGTCATAAAGTATGCCTACACATCTCTGTGTATGTGGCCTTCGCCAGGCATTCTTCAGTCCCTTCCCTCTTGTTCCGTCTTTTGTTACTTTGCCATCGGCGTGGTAACAAAGTTGAATAAAATGCGAGATTGCCTGACCTCCAAAGAAGCATAGCCTTTTTTTTCATCAATATAAATTTCTTTTTTGAAATCTCTTTTATTGAAAATACAAACTATAAATGTGAGATGGTGACAATGGGAATAAAGAAAAACTCTGTGCACTTCACAAAATAACCCATTAACAAGGGGTCAAGAAGATCGTCAAGAGAAAGGCTAAAATGGCTGCATGTCTACATAGGTCTAACCATCCAGAAGCCTGTTATATAAATGAAAAGCAAACTTTATTCCATCGGATGCACGCGCATATATACTGTAAGTGCTTCTGCGTGCGAGTGCCAGTGAGTGGGGGCGGGAGGGGCGGGAGCGGAGTGGTGAAGGTAGTGGTGGACTGCCTTGTCGATCGATGCAGTGATTGGCAGTTAATGGCTTTTCCTGTTCTGCCTTGGTAACCCCCGGCCTGATTGCTGTTGCCTCAGATGGCGGAGGGCAGATGGCGCTTGATTTTCACATAGAAACCTCCTGACGTGGCGGAGATGGCTTCATCATGTTTAACGATTACAAAGTTAAGTTGAAGACGGGGACTAGTTCTCGGCGCGGGGGGCGCTGGCGCTTTGAAAGGCACCTAAGCCCCCCCCCCACCAGATGTACCAGGGCTTCCCTCGTACACGGAATGCACTGCCCACAGGTATCAACGTCCTACGGGAAGCTGTTCACCCCGAGAACCGGCCGCACAGCGCGCTCTTTACAAAGGTATTACCACATGACGTCAAATAGCAATATAACATAACTCTACCCGTGGAACATAAGCGGACAGACACGTAATGCAGCTGATCAAAGTGTATTCCAGCAGGCTATTGAATCACAAAATGTTTTACAGTCTGTTCTGTCACCCACTAACTATTGTCTGCAGAGAGTTAAAGATGAGCGTCTAAGAGGAGGAGGAATGGTTGGGAAAAAAGATGAAGAATGGAAAGATAAGCCACCATTTGGAGTGAGAGAGAGGGGGGGGGGCAGTGTGTTAAGACACACTCCATCGCGGGCCTGAGAACGCTATGCTTCGGGGTGATGTGTTTCATGTACCCAGAGCTTTGCAATCATTTGGCGCCAAGTTCCAATGATCCTGACTGTGCCTTTATTCTATTTGATATCCCATAAACTCCCAGTACATTTGACATCCCATCTTCTCAAGAGTTCAAAGGTTCCTCGCTGCCGCTCTTTGAAATGGAAGAATGGTAAGGAGAGGAAAAAAGGCTATATTTTCAGAGAAGACTAGAACAGGGTTATATATTTCTTATTAATAAAGAGGAAATAGATTAACTGTACAGGAGAGATAAGTTCCTGTTCCCTGTGTTGCAGGAACAAAAGGCCATCTCTTTGAACAAAAGGCCATCCCTACTGGAGACCAGTAACTAGATCCTCGCTGAGAGGAGCTCAAAATGATCTGCCAATACCAAGGAGGAGAGAGTCTCTCTCTTTCTCTCTCTCTCTCTGTCTGTCTCTCCCTATAACTCAACTGTGAAATGATGTTTAAGGAAGAGCGGCTCTGCGACACGGGGAGTTGCGTCGGAACAAGGGCGAGAACAACAGATGAGTGTGTGTGTGTGTGTGTGTGTGTGTGTGTGTGTGTGTGTGTGTGTGTGTGTGTGTGTGTGTGTGTGTGCGCGTGTGTGTGCCTATGTATGTGGAGATCCAGGCCCCACAGGGACCTGGCACTGCCAAATGAACACACACACACACACACACACACACACACACACACACACACACATACACACACACACACACACACACTTCATCTCCCCTGCAACATCAACAAATATTTAATAAAGCCTGCCTCATTAATAAGACTCTCGCTCTTTCCTTGCAGTACTTCAATTAATATGTTGATGATTGGAATGCTCATTTGCATGACACATCTTGCAATCTAATGTCGTGGCCAAAGTATAATAACAGCTCCCAGAGATGTCATTTATACAGTAGCAGCACAGAGACACTCCTTATGGTTCAAATGAGTTCAAAATGACTCCTTCAGCCTAACAATCATAAACTAAGAACATTCCTGGGTAGTGACAGAGATGAGGCACAAGGAAGAGGGATCCACGTTGGGAGCGTATGGCGGGCCCTAATTTCAGGCCCTGGTGTTGATTGAGTGCGCTGAGGTTAAGAAAAGAGTTTGTGGGCCCGGCGCGGACAGAGATGAGCGATGGGTTGCGCCGTGGACGTCGGCCTGGGACTTCCCGGGCGGAGGAGAAGACTTCCTCTGTTGTCTGCCTGTCTCTGAGGAGCTCTCAGGGGGAAGGAGAAGAAGAAGGAGAAGCCTCTGACAGCGCAACTCTGTGAAACCAGCCGGCCCACAGAAAAAAAAGAGGGCTCTTTATGAAACACAAATGTGTGAAACCGCTTACTTTGGAACCAGGCCCGGCCCCCTCCCTCCCTCCCTCCCTCCCTCTCTCCCTCCCTCCCTCCCTCCCTTGCCTTCCACAGCTGTGGCTAGTAAAAAACACACCCACCTCACAGGGTTTGACCCCTGAGTTTGCCACATAAACGTTGCGGGGTGAGGCCAGGGTGAGCGATGATGGCGTGGGGGGAGTGTGTGGTGGGGGGGGCCTGGCGGTCCACCGGTGAAAGGTTATTTCCGTCTATTCCGTCTATTCCGGGCACCCGTTTGTTACCAGACCGTAAACCGGCCCTGTCCTTGAAGAGCTGCACGGCGGGCCGGGCCTCCGCCTCTGAACTCCCTTCTCCTCTGTCGCAGAGCCCCGCCGTAATGAGTGGACACCAGAGGCGCGGGGGAGAGCGGGCGAGCCGAGAGAACAAAGACAGCACGCGGAAACACCGCCCGGATTCAGTCTGGATGTCTCCTCTGACCACCCCCTGCATGGTGAGCGTTTCTTCATGGAGTCTGCACGGACGTGACCCCACCCTGTTCTCCTACCTTCACCCCTTTAATCGACGGGAATCAAAGCAGGGACGTTTGATTTACTCCCCTCTTCCTTTTAAATAATGTCCGCCCTCCGTCAAATTCCCTGCTTTTTTCATACCAGAATAAAGCCAGTGATGAGAATACAAGGTGCAAAATGATTTTTTCCAGAGGGCTCCAATAAAAACCATATGACACCCTGGGCTGCACCGCTTAATTACAAAGGGATGAAATCTTTCTCGTCTACATCTGGAGAAAACATTGCCCCCATAACAGTGATAGATTTACAGCTCCCAGCTCTAACCCCGGACATAGGCGCTGGCCAATTAGACCAGCAAACGGGATGGACGTTCATCTTCAGGAGACCATGAGAGAGGGGTGGATTCTATCCCCCGTTCTTCAGAACAGCACGTCCAAATCTCCCAGCTAAAAGTTCAAGTCTCTCCGGCAGTAATGCTTGGGCAGTGCGGTTGGATTAGGCTATGTGTCTAGATAGGCCTAGCCAGTGTCAAATTAGAAGTTTACTTTGGGAGTTTGAAGGTAACTGAATGTTTTCTACTGCAAAGAAAACACAGCCCTACCTAGTGCAATACATAAACAGCAGTCGGCTATTTAACCTATCCAATACCCATTCCGAGCCACATGTGGGACGTTACCCGGTAATGGGAGTGCAATTCAGACTGCCAGCGCCAACATTTCCATCACTTCCCAAAATCTATGTGTCCCAAGGCAGTCCTACACGGCCAAAGCCAAACAGAGTGGAGGTCCCTGTGTGCTCATCCTGGGGCCTTAGATCTCCTCCTCCCTTCCTCCCTCCCTTCCTCCCTCCCTCTCCTCTCCGGCTGAACTGAACACAGATAGACCAAAGACGGACAGACGGAGAGACAGAGCGAGCGAGCGCGCGGAGCCCAGGTTTGTGGCCCTGACCACTGGCAGGCTGTTAATCTGGCGGCTAAGCCACTGATGTATTGATGGCGGTGAGCCGGTAAGCCCCGGCTGAGCAGCGCTCCATTCCTCTGGGCTTAGGAGTCCCATAGATCCGGGGCCAGTCCCCGGGCTCCGGCCCCCATCAAAGCGCCGTTTACCTGCCGCCTTCCCTGGTCACCCGAGTGTACCCGCTGACGGACAGGCGCCCAGACCTATGGGAGGTAGGGAGAGAGGCCAGAGGGCGGCCCGTCCACGCGACAGCTCATTTACCTTCCACTTTGCCTACCAAATCCATGCTAGGCTAATGGCAAATCATGGAGAGCGAGCTGATTAAATGTCGCCTTTATCCGTTTTTTTGGGTAAAACCCAGGCAGACGGGATGTGATCTCTGTCTCTTATCTCTGGGGCAGGGGGGGTAGGGTAGGGTAGGGCTTGGTTATAAGATAGAGGACTGTATGGCTGATACGTCTGTAATATCATCTTTAAAAGATAGCGGCTGGCAATGGCAGTAGAGTAGAAACACTGATTCGATGATAGAGGGAGCCCATTGGCCAGCCTGGGGACAGGAAGTGGTGCAGATGCTTCTGGAAGATGTCCTGCTGCACTCTCCATAATTGCTGCCCCCTCATCACGTTATGGAGAGCAGTTCTCCCTCCGCCCAGCCCTCGCCTCGGCACGCTCAGGGCTTTGTTATCACAGCTTTGGTTTCCTTTCTAAGGTGTCTGCGTGAACCGCGGGTCTACTTGTTGAGTGGATCAATTGACAAGCACACGAAAAACTAACAGTTTAACCCCCCCCGCCCCAACCCAGGAACGTGTGAAGATGGTGAATGGAGGGGAGAAGAGAGAGAGAGGGAAAGGAGGGGACTAGATGGCTGGGGCTGGGTGGTGGGCTCGCAGGGAGAGGATTTGGCTGGGGACATTGTTTAGTTTTCCAGCCTGGTTGGATTAAAAATATTGAACCTTAGGGCGAGCTCCCTGCTAGACCACCCAGCAGCTCGCTCCGGCCTCAGCTTGTTCTGTGGGTGACGGGTATTTGCCTTGTTTATTCATTTGGAGCAGACAAAGAATGAGGAGGAATGGACTAGGGGGGCGGAGGGAAAACGGTCAAGGAAACAGAGAGAAGGAACCACAGGAAGGAAAGAAGAGAAGGATCCAGAGGAAGGGGAGCGAGTGGGAGGCAGGGCTGGGTGTGTCCATGCTATGACTGCAGTGGAGATTAATGTAAGTGGGAGTCTAACCTGCCCTGACAGAACCAAACAAACCAACATGGACGTCTTTCTCTGCCCTGTGAGAGGGGCTGGTCAGCCGTCTATCTCCCTCCCTCCTTCCCTCACTCCCTCCCTCCCTCCCTCCCTCCCTCCCTCCCTCCCTTCATACTTCTCTACCCCCCACCCCCCCACACCACCCACATGTCCACCTCTCCTGCTGATGCTGCGGCCGATAATAGAATCACTGGCTTCCTCGCACACGGGCAGGAGCGTGCTCAGTGGCTCTTCTCTGGCTGCCCAAAAAAGAATCCTCCCAAGTCAAAACAAACAACGATTAACACAATAACCCAGGAACACCTCCCTGTTTATCTCTGCCCTCACACCAGGAAGTGACGGGGTCCGGCAGCGTCGACCGACAGCCAGTGAAAAAGCCCCCCCGACAGAGCTTTTCTTCACCCTGTTTCAAGGGCCCACCTCTCCCCTTGGCTCTCTCTCTCTGTCTCTCCTCATTTTTCTCTGGGTCTGTTCGTCTCTCTCCCTCTCTCTTTCTGGCGGCGCGGGCCTCAGTAACACCCAGGGTAGGGTAGGGGAGGTGGTGGTGGTGGGGGGTCAGGAGCAGCAGCCACAGCAGCAGCAGCAGCTGGGCCACGGGTCAGCGCCTTGGCCCTCTCCCTCTCTCGGACGACTTGTGAAATTCCTCCACACTGCCAAAACCCCGGACCCCCCCCCCCCCCTCTCTCCTCCCTTATCTGATGGGCGGGCTCTCTCCACCAATCTCCGCGCTCCGCTGTCCCACCCAGCCTCCGGGGCAGGGAGCTGTGTTTGGGGTAACCTCCCTGCAGGCCGTCTACAGAGGCAGAGGGAGGCGAGGGGAGGAGGGGGGATGGAGACTGAGGGAGGGCTACAGAGCCCCCATGTCAGATTGAAACCCTTCCTAATCACGTACCCCTACCACCGCCCCGCCACGCCACACCTAGCATACGCTGCTCCACTCTCTAGGAGCCTTAATGATAATCACTGAGCCCTGCTGCTAGCTACCATCACTTCACCAAAGGTGATTGCTCTGTGTGTGTGTGTGTGTGTGTGTGTGTGTGTGTGTGTGTGTGTGTGTGTGTGTGTGGACAAAGGGAGAGGGAAGGAGCGGGCTGTCTCTCAGGATGTACAGCGAGCGTTTTATTAGAGCGGCAGTACCAGTAAATCAGAGCTGGGCTCTTCCTGGAACCGCAGCAACCTTCCCCACTGAGCACTATTACTGAACAATCACAGGCCAGCCATGATAATTAGCAGAGTATCTCTGTCTAAACGAGCGTCTCGCTCCCTCTCCCTCTCCACTCCCTCTACCCTCCTCCTCCTCCTCCCCCTGTCTGGCTCGCCCTCCTCCACCTACTCTCTCTCTTTCTACTTCCCTCTCTCTCTCTCTCTCTCTCTCTCTCCAACATCTCTGATGGAGAAGGGCTTGCGTCAGTGTGTCGGGCTCTGTCCGTCCGTCCGTCCGTCCGTCTGTCCGTCTCTTGGCCCTCAAAGAAAAGTGGTGATGACCAGTCCAAACAGGAACTTTAACACTCCCCCGTGACTTACAACCTCCAGCTGAACCCCCCCCCCCCCCCCCCTTCCCCTCCCCTCCTCTCCCCCCTCCTCAGGCGCAGGCTTTATCCCATCATAATAAAAGGGAGATGTTTGTGGAGGCGCGGCATGTTTGCCGGGATGCTTTCCACTACGCTGATGGGCAGACGGAGTCGGAATCAATCCGCATAATTAGCCTCATTAATGGCTAGGGGAGGGGTGGGGGGGAGTGGGGGGGGGGGTCGCCACGGTTACACTTTACGGCGTGGGAGAGTGGAGTGGTTCTGCTGAGTAGGATCCTGGGTGAAACACCTTAATGCCTTTCCATGTCGCGGTCTAATCCTCCTTCATTTACGTCCTCCTATTATGTTTCCTCCTGATTATTTTCACTGGGCCGAGCGTGGACGTTTTCTTTCCTCGCCGCCGCCGTGGTCCAGTTGGACCGCACTGGAGGGGGAAATGAGACGAGGGGGCGAGCTGTTCCAGGAACTAGACTTATGCAGCTTTGTGCTGCTGTGTGGGCCAGGCCTGAGCTCCTCTCAGCGCCGTCTCAGCCCGGCCCAGACCAGGGAACACGCCGTCTAAAGCCCTCTTCTCCCAGGGAACGGCAGCCAGCTAGTGTGTGTGTGTGTGTGTGTGTGTGTGTGTGTGTGTGTGTGTGTGTGTGTGTGTGTGTGTGTGTGTGTGTGTGTGTGTGTGTGTGTGTGTGTGTGTGACAATAGGTTGTCCAGTTGTGGGTGCGTTTAATAGACCAGGACCAGGATGCAGGGAGGGAGGGAGGGAGGGAGGGAGGGAGGGATGGAGGGGTGTTGGGCTTTTCTTGGGGAGAGATTCCCCATGTGATAGTGACGGCCCTTTCTTCCTCCGCGTGCGCGGCCGAGCGGCATCTGGAGTGGATTTGGTGCTCGCAGACACTGAGGAACATGATTACATTCAGCTAACTGCGCTCTAAACTGATTATGCATGTGCCAAGCTAATGGACTACATTTGCAAGAGGAAAAATAACATCCAATCAATCTCAATTACGGCCGATCGCACCGGCCCCCGAGACGAGGAAGGTAGCCAGCTAGCCCCCGCTTCGGCCCACGCTCCTCCCTCCCTCCCCCCTGACTGGAAGCCCGGGCCAGGGCCTGACCAAGGCTCCGCCCGTCCTGTCCGGACACAGCAGCTTAGACGGGGTCACGTCCAGGCTTCAGCCAGACAACACCCAGCAGGCCTGCTGCCTCTCCAGGTAGCCTCCCCATGCCCGCGCTAACCCAACGGGACGTAGCTAAACGTGGCTAACCGTAGAAGGTGAGCGGTAGCTGGGGTTTGTTCTGCCGTCTCTCCCAGGAGAAAAAGGGGACAGCCTCCAAGTTTTAAAAGCCTGCGTGGATCAACGTGGGGTGGTGACCTGGATTACTGGAGTGCAGCCCATCTGCTTGTGCTTACGGCTGACCAGCAGGACGTCGGCCATGCCACCACAAAGCTCACAGCGCGTGTGAAGGAAGGGAAGGTGAAAGGTCACCGTGGAGCACCGGGGTGTCCCGGGTAGCCAGAGAAGAGGCCCTGGGTGTCTCTGAGCTCAGCGCATACAGGAGACTACCACCCCCGCAGCGCGGTGGTCCGTGCGGTCAGGGCGACTTGCTGTAGGTTTCCCTGGGCTTTCGGAACATTCCAATACGTGGGGCGGTGGGGGTGATATTTTTAGAAGGCCCTAATATGGGCCGCATACCACAGACTCTCAAATTATCCCATCCAGCTTAGCCCTCAGTTTAAACCTTCCTTTTTAATTCCAGTAATTACAGGGTCCAATTTATACGGAGCCATGCACACAAAGGGCCTGTTTAATTCAAACCAGTTTGAATTGGGTGAAGTGTCCCATGGATCTGTCCCATGGTTTATGCTGACTCGCACGATCTATTTTCTCCCCAACAAGGTTAGGAAATGCATCTACCAGCATCACATTTCATTTGGGGAGGGATAGATGATTTCATTTTCCTTTCTTGGGACTTTTTTCCCCCATCGTGGCATAATCTCTGCGGCGCTGGGCGCGTGGGCCCGCTGCGGGGTCCTGCCTGTCTGTCACTCCCACAGAAATCAAATCAAACCCAAAGCCACGCGGGGACTGTGACACCGACAGGCGGGGAGCCCGCGTTGACGCCGGGAGGCCTCACCACCATGTACTTATCATCCACTAATCACATTAGCGGCCCCCTTTAAAACAGGGCAATAAGTCTCCCAAACTTGAGAACGTCTTTGTGTTTTTCCGGCGGGCTGCGTGTGAATGAGTGCAGGGTTCTGGGGCTCAGGGAACAGGTCAATTCTCTCTCTCTCTCTCTCTCTCTCTCTCTCTCTCTCTCTCTCTCTCTCTCTCTCTCTCTCTCTCGCTCTCTCTCTCTCTCTCGCTCTGGCTTTCTCGCTCTCCTTCTCCCTTTCTCTGGAGATCAATTGGCTTTAAGAAGTATGGAGCCATCTTAAGAGGCTTAAGTCTTGAAAAATGATCGCGCTAGGATGTGTTGTACATATTTAATCCTCGACTGCACGAGTAGCAGTGTGACACATGCCAACTCTCTGCTGGAAAAGCCGAGGCGGGGAAATAAAGCGACGCAGAGGGAGAAACATCTGCTCCTCTTCTGTACCTCTGGGGCTCTCGGTGCAGTGGAAGGCAGACAGACAGACGATGTAAAATGAACTCCCCCCTGCTCCGCTCAGACACAACAGTCTCCTCCACCCGAGGTGTCAGCCGGATACGCCGGATAAGCAGGATGCCGTTTTATTTTTGGTCACGTGTCGTGACCGCGCCGCTGGCATGCGGGCACCGTGCCCTGCCTCCGTGGTCCGGGGGTAACCCCAGAGGCTGAGCCCGGGGCCCGGGGCCTCCATGCAGCCGGTCTGCCTCCACACGCCGGGGCTCTAGGTGTCCTGCGTGTTGCGTTACACGTCTTCTGCAGAGTGGTATTTGTAAATACCTGGCCTTCGTGTCTGGACAAGTGTGCCATCAGCGGCCGGGGCAGCAGAGCTCCGAGGAAAAGCCCGCAGCAGCAGCGGGAGGAGGGGGAGGAGGAGGAGGAGGAGCAAAGCTGGTCTGGAGGCCCCCACCGACCCATCGTCAACACAGACCTGCTCCCTTCCTGTAATGGCCGACCGGGGAACCTCGGCCTCGCACCTTTCCCTTTTAATGGAGTGTTGAAAAACGATCGCTCTCCCACTGTATGTTCTCTCAGTACAAAGAGCGCGCAGACAAGAAACCTGCAATAAAAACCTCAGCAAAACGGAGGAACCCTTCACCAGGGTGGAACGGAGGAAGAGAGAGGGGGGAGGGGGGCTTTTAAAAATGAAGCTTTTAGAGGGAGGGGGGGGTAAAGTGGTCTGTTCCACCTCTGCTTTTTAATATGATTAAAAACACGCTAATGTCTTGTCATTTTTCACGCTGCCCCTTTAACACTCCATTTGCCAGCAGCCGTTACAGATACGGAGGGGGGAGAAGACGAGAGTTATGCTCTTATAAAAGCAATATAATATACTGTTTGTTTTTGCCCATTTGCTTTCCAAGAGCCAAACACTTGAGCATGGAGTGGAGTCTTTGTGTAAATAAAGGCTATGGACACAGAGCAGAGTACATACGGCAGGGGTAAGGTATGTGGCAGTGTGTGTGGGTGTGTACACACTGCGGGTTTTAAGGAATATGTGTTGCTTTATGTCAGCAGGCGGGCGTGTACGCGTCAGTCTCAGCGTGTGTGTGTGTGTGTGCATGTGTGTGTGTGTGTGCGCGCGCGCGCCGCGGCCAGCGGGCTCCCTGTGTAGCGATGCCAGTTGGGGTTAAACAGAGAGTGACCCGCAGACACACAGGACGAGGGCCCTAAGTGAAATCAGGCCCGTTAGATTTATGGCCATTTGTTCGCAGAGTGTTCATCCATTGGCTATTATGGAATGATTAGAGGAGAAGGTGAAGCTCCAAGTCCGGCGAAAATCAATAGGGCTGTCGAGAGCCATTCAGCCCGGCCGCTCCGAGGAGTATTAGCACCAAACCTCTGTCTCCTCGCACTTCTTCATCCCTCCCTCACCGTGATTCACCCCGTAGCCTCGCCGCGGCCCCACCTGCCATGTTCCTCCCTGCCCGCCCGCCTGCCCGCCCCGGCCCCTCCGTGGGAAGCCAGGGGGGGGGACGACAAGGCTATCATTCATGGCTGAGAGGTGGCTGATGGGCTAGGAGCTACATTAGTGGTCAAGGAGGATGCTACAACTCTCGGTGTGTGTGTGTGTGTGTGTGTGTGTGTGTGTGTGTGTGTGTGTGTGTGTGTGTGTATGTGTTGGATGCTGTGGAGAAAAAGCAGGTTAGCACAGAGGGCTGTGTGGTCGCTGTTGTGAGTGCAAACCTCAAGATTGGAAATGCAAGGTAGGTCACGTGAATCTACATTTACAATATACCGTATGTCACACTTAAAGGATGATCAAGATGATCTTTCATACCCTTGGGTCTTTCATTCATTTGGGTTGTTCTAAGAACCTTTTAATGTGTCCTGCTCATTACATTTCTGACTAATGCGTATGTGAACGTCACATGTTGTTGCTTAACACACCTAACGTCGTTTGACGGGGTCAGTCTGGGGGGGGGGGGTCACTCACCTTGTAGAGCTTGAGGCTGGCCTCGTGGCGCGAGTTGACCGTGTGCATGCGCAGCTTCTCCAGGCTGTTGGTGTAGTAGTCGCAGGCGTTGCACTTCAGGTGCACGGGGTTGCCGATGGCGACGCACTTCAGCCGCCACTCGTTGCCCTTGCCGCCCTCCTTGATGTGTGCCACCAGCTGGTACTTCTGCACGTGCTTGTCCGTCTTGCAGTGGAGCTGGAAGTTGGCCTTGAGCTGCGTGGTGTAGCGGCACAGCTTGCACTGGTGCGAGTCGCCCACCACGGCGCGCCACTCCTCCTCGGGCAGGCTGCGCTCGGCGGCCATGTGCAGGCCCAGCACGTCCAGGTT
>JAPMUY010003641.1:265000-280199 GCA_026901105.3 Galaxias olidus
GGCCCAGGCGGCCGTGCTGCATCTGGCTGACGTTCTGCTGCAGCAGCATCATGTTGTGCATGTGCTTCTCGCTGGTCATGTGGATGCGCAGGTTGCGCGCCACGTTGGTCTCGTAGTCGCACACCTCGCAGCGCCACGTGGGCTTGCTCTTGGGCTTGGTGGGCGACGGGGCGCCGCAGGGGCCCGCCATGTGGCTGGGGGCCATGTGGCTGGGGGCCATGTGGCTGGGGGCCATGTGGGCCGAGGCCTGGGTGGGGTGGTGGTGGTGGGGCGTGTGGTGGCTGCTGGCCTGGGTCACCGAGGGCACGGCCACCACGCTGCCGGGGGCGTGCCCGAACACCGGCTCGCCCGAGGAGATGGTGCCGCCGTTCTGCAGCGTCTGCATGTTGTTCAGGTGCTTGTCTGACTGCATGTGGATGCTCAGGTTGCCTTTGGTGGTGGTCGAGTAGTTACACACCTGAAGGGACAAAGATGGCTCAGCACAGTGCAGACAACAGACAAAAATAAAACAACATTTCTAACATACTTTGATGACATAAAATGTCTATATTTTGTTGGGAAGACTACTCATATAGACCTGAGACACTCTACACTATCAACAGAACACTTAAAGTCGAGCTATGCGACATAAAACACAAAAGTAACGTATTGATAAAGTTATCAAACCAGACTTTTGTCGCTGTTAAGCAGCACGATGCGACTCCTCACCTCACAGCGGAAGGGCTTGTAGCCGCAGGTGTAGCTCTCTCCGCGGGCCAGGCGAGGGTGGCTCTGCCCGCTGCTGCAGAAGGCGCAGGAGCCGCCCGAGTCCGGGTGCTTCTCCTTCATGTGCGCCTCCAGCGTCTGCTGGTACTTGTAGTGCCAGTTGCACTTGGGGCACTTGAGCGTCTTGCAGGAGTTGCGCGAGTGCATCATGGTCATGTGGCCGCCCAGGGAGCGCGAGGAGCCCAGGACCGTGTCGCACTTGGGGCACTCCACGCCGCTCCCCCCGCTGGCCCCGTGGTTCTGGCCGCACTCGCCCATGGCGGCCAGCTCGCAGGAGCCCCCGGCCAGGGCGTGCTGGGAGAGGGGGTGCTGCGAGCCCAGCAGGTGGTGGTGGTGGTGGTGCAGGTGGTGGTGGTGGTGCAGGAGGCCGCTGGCCTCCTCCTCGCCGTCGCCCATGGAGGGGCTGTCATTTGGTTCTGGAGCTGTGGCACTATCTCGATTGGCACTTTCGTCGGCGGAAGCGTGCGGGGCCAGAGGGGAGGAGGAGGAGGGGCCCGCCGCGACGTCCCCGTCCTCCTCGCTCCCCCTGCCGGCGGCTGCCACCGCGGTTGCCGTGGGGACCAGCGGCCCCTGGCAGTTAAAGCTGAACGGGAGTTCCAGAGCCCCGGCGCCACCGTCGGCCGCCGCGCCCGCCTCCCTGGCAGAGGAGGAGGAGGAGGAGGAGGAGGAGCAGGGGTGGGCGGCGGAGGCTTTGCTGTGGAGCGTGGGGCTGGCTGCAGAGGGGCAGGCGGAAGGCTGGAGAGCGCTACTAGGCATTAATAAAGGAGATTTGGAAATGCTTTGGTTTGAGACGACAGCTACTTCCCCCGCCGCTTCCCCACCGCCCCCGCCGCGGGCCCTCGCCGCCCCTTCCTCCTCCGCCTCGTACTCGTCCTCCCCCAGGAACAGCTCCTCCTCTTCCTCCGTGGCCGTCGCACTGCCGGCCGGGCGCCCCTTGCCGTCGCGGCCCTCACCGGCCTTGCCCTCTTTCCCCGCAGGCCCCTCGGTTCTCCCTCCCTGCTTGGGCAGGGCACTGGAGTCTTTGGCAGGGCCTGGGGATGAGGTAAGAGTGGCTGCTTTGGGAGCTCCCAGCCCCCCGAGAGAGAGGAGGGAGCCCAGTGGGGCCGACTGCTGCTGCTGGAGACCGGAGGCGCAGTCCTTGTGGCCTGGTCCGGCCCCGGCCTCCAGGTGGACGCCGCTGAACGTACCGTAGAAGCTCTGGGCCGCACCGCCGGCCGGCAGCTGGCTGGAGGGCGGCGTCGAGCTCTTGTTTTTTGGTTCCAGGAAACTGATGAGGGGCTCTTTGTCCTTGCCGATGCCCTGGATGATGGCCGACGCCTGCTTGTCCGCCAGCAGCCGCCGCTCGTCCTCGCACAGCGTCATGCGGTGGTCGTGGACGGCGTGCGTGGCGAAGGAGCGCGCGTAGCCAAAGGACAGCTTGCACAGGAAACACATGAAGATGGGCTTGCCCTGCCCGTAGAGGGCCAGCCCGTCGAATTTGGAGAAGTCCACGTTGTTCGGAACATCTTTGGACACGCAGGACTTCTTGGCGGAGCCGTCGCTGTTCAGGTAATCCTTGTTGCTTTTGTGCCGCACATCAAAGACGCGGAAGCTGTGCAGGACAGGGCTGAGGCCTGCCAGGGTTGAGGTGTGGGGGAAGCCCTGGTCAGGGCCGCCGAACCACTTGCCGAAGGAGGAGGCTATGTGGAACGTGTTGATGATCTGGGGGTAGACGGAGGAGGAGGCCGCGCCCACCGCCTCGCCGGCCTTCCCCCCGTCGGGGAAGGAGTTGACGGGCAGCAGGCCCGGCGCCGCCACCCCGCCGCTCTGGATCAGCTGGCTGAGGCTCTCCACGATGTAGGCCGAGCCGTCCGGCTGGTAGACGATCTCCCCCGCCAGGTTCTCCACGTCGCTGCTCTCCTCCTCCTCCTCCTCCTCCTCGTCCTCCTCGCCGTCCTCGCTGCCGCTCTCGGCCGCCGCGCCCCTCCGTCGGGCCGGCTGCTGGCGCAGGAGCGTGGGCATGCCCCCTCCTCCTCCCCCGCCCGGAGCGATGGACACGCCGGGGAAGGGCTGCAGGCTGGGGAAACAGCTGTCGATCTCCATGGCGTCCAGGTCCTCCAGCTCCTCTTCTTCCTCGCCGCAGCTCGCTGCGTCCTCCTCGTCCTCCTCGTGGCCGAGGCCCTCTCTCCTGGAGCGGAGCTGGCCGGAGGCGGAGCTGTCGCCGTGGGCCGAGGGCGGGGTGGTCCGGGTGGGCTGCTGCTGCTGATGCTGCTGCTGATGCGGGGGCTCTCTCAGCTCGTTGCTGCCGGGGTAGGGGGCCGACAGAGACAGGGCGTGCTCCAGGGACGGGGACTGGCTGCTGGAAGGGACCTGGGAGTTGGAGTGATCGTTCCAGGGAGGGTGCTGCTGCTGCTGCTGCTGCTGTTGCTGGGAGGTGGCGGAGGAGCCAAGCCCATCGTCTGTCCCAGAAACCACGGGAGACTCACAGCTGTCCATGCTGATGCCTACATGAGGCGCTCATCGCATCCAGGCCTGGAGAACACACACGGCGAGAAGAGAGAGGGAGAGAGAGAGAGGGGTAAGAGGTTAGAGTGGTACATACACAGAGAACAAAAGACTTGCTCGGCGTATAAGAGACCCCTCTCCCCTCCCCACACACACACACACACACACACACATACACACTTCACTCGCACGGAGAAATACTTTTCATACAAACATAGATGCTATGTGGCAGTATTGTCCTACACTAATGCTCTCAGCCAGTTAAAGGGAGAGCTTATGAAAGGTGTTCTTCAGATGTCTATGAAAAGTGCGCTCCGTATATAGATGCTCCTTAAGTGCTTAATGTATGGCGTGCGGGGCGAGTGGAGAGAGTGCGAGATCTAATTGGGGAAATGACAGAGTGCTCATTATGCTAGATTAGGTGCTTAAACACAATACCTGAGACGAGCACTAATAAGCCGTCTGCAATTCATCTTCCTGCCATATCAGGAAGTTGCCATCTTTTATCTTCACCTCCCAAACAACACCCCTAATCTTACAGTCGCCAAAGCCTACATCCGTTTTTAATTAACTCCCAGTCAGAAAGAGGGAGAAACAGGCAAAACGTAATGGATAAAACAGATCCATTGTGAGATAATTAGACACAGAGAAGCCACCCATCAGCACATGATACATTTACATAACTCGGGGAGAAAGAGGAACTAGTGAAGGGTACTGATTAAAAACACGGCACAGCCATTTTCAGAGTCAGTCACGGACAAACACACAGCCAGATAACACCACCCACTCCCTGACTTGTTGTGGAGCACACAGTGCCGCATGCAACGCAGGTAATGGCACGTGTGCTCGCAGAACGCACACACACGCGCGCGCACACGCACACACACACACACACACACACACACACACACACACGAAAGAAACAGGGGAAGGGGGAAGGAGCGAGCTTTTCCTGGGAGCTGAAAATACACCGGCTGGGCTGGGCTTGTGAATGCAGCTGTGTTTAGATCCGCCATCCAGCAGCCTCCACGCTCCGCCTGCTTTCAGACGTTCCAGCCATTTCTTCCGCCTCTGAAATAATAAATGGGAGCAGAGCTTTTCGGGGAGCGGGCCGTGCCCCCTGAGCATCAGTGAGGCCTGACCCAGGCCGCCATGCCGAGCGCGGCCAGGAGATAAAAGGGAGAGATAGCGTGCTAGATACTGCTGAGCTAATAATGTTAGCAGAGGGATGCAGGCACCATTGATTAAAGGAGGCGACCGGGCTGAAGCCAATAACTCTGGGCTGACCTTTAACCTGCCCCGCGCTGAATATTACATGAGCAAAGTTTCCCGGCACCACCAGGGCCCTCTCAGCTCCATGTCCCGGCAGGCCAGCACACTGGTCCCTGTGCATTTGATTTATTTACTTATTTACTTAGGAATGCAAATTTCTGCTATGACCCCCCCCCCCCCCCCCCTCCCCCTCTAACATATTAACTGCTGAGGGCTGGGCCGCGGAGGAGAGATTGATCATGTCTGCCTGTCTCTTCATGAATGTCTGATGAACCGTCCCACCCCTACAAACACACACACACACACACACACACACACCCTACACACGCTAACCCCTCCCCCCTCTATCCTATATGCACTTATGCTGCTCAAACAACAGCCCGAGGCTTTTTCATAATGGGTCTGTGTATTTGGACAGCATTTGCAAATCATGACTGTCGGCCTCGCCTGGAAAACTGAAATTCTAACCACAGAGAGTAAACGCCGGGTAATCCTACTTATAACAAACCCGCTATCAAGCATCGCACGACGTGGAAGCAGGGGACAGGAACGGCAGACGGCGAGTAGTGGGATCTCACAAAAAGAGGTGACGGACATTTTGAGTCAGCACCACGCTCCACCTGCTTTTACTGTCGCCCCCCCCCCCCCCCCCAACCCCCGCGACCTCCATGTTGCTTTGCAGACAGAACGGAGAGATATTAGGCGGGCTGGCCTATTAGCTGGATTACTCCGTGGAGGCGGAGCGTGGTGATTTAGAGCGGGCTGCCATGCAGAGTGGGGGGATCCTAAGCAGGCCCGTCTGTATTTATGATCTGCGTCATTAATACGCGAGCAGGCCATGAGCTCCACGGCCGCTCCACGCCGGCCCAGCTGAAGGAGCACAGAGGAACGCTGTGGGGTAGGAACACGGCCGGCGCCACGGGCCAGACAGACAGACATCCCTCAAGCTAAAAGACACCTGGGCAAAGTCGCCGGGGCTGTGTGGGGGGCGGGGGGGGGGGGGTAACAGCAGCGCTCCACAACACGTCCTGTCTGAACATGGCCGCCTCCTCACACCTCGGACCTGTAATCAGTGCCTGCTCCTCCTGCTCCAGACTGTACCTGAGAACACTGGGCCCACACACCCTCCACGCTACAGCACACACAGTAACAGCCCCCCCCCTCTCTGTGACTAAACAGCCCTGGCTGTTGTGCTGTGCAGTCTCATGTACTGGAGGTGTACTGGATGTGTCTCTCTCTCTCTCTCTCTCTTTCTCTCTCTCTCTCTCTCTCTCCCTGGAACTATCCGGACAGCAACACACACGCTTTCCCCCCTCTGCTCACAGAAAGCAGGATTGCTCTTGTGAAAAAAAGAAGAAAAAAAGAGAAAAGAAAACAGAAAAGGGAAAATTAATCAAGACACTCTAATTCAATGAGGCGCGGTGGCTAACTGATGTGCAGCGGGATTGTCTGGAGTCAGCCAGTCGCTGATGGGCCGGCTGATACGGCCCTGTTTGTCTCTACGAGGTCTGCCTGCCTGCCTGCCTGCCTGCCTGCCTGCCTGCCTGCCTGCCTGCCTGCCTGCCTGCCTGCCTGCCTGCCTGCCTGCCTGCCTGCCTGCCTGCCTGGCTGCCTGGCTGCCTGCCTGCCTGCCTGCCTGTCTGCCTGGCTGGCTGGGCGACACCTGTTTAAAGGCAGGAAGAGGTTTGAATCTCTGGGAGGCACTAAACGAGGCCGCGAGACAGACGGAGCGACGCGGCCCAAAGACGGGAAGCCGCTCTCTCTCTCTCTCTCTCTCTCTCTCTCTCTCTCTCTCTCTCTCTCTCTCTCTCTCTCTCTCTCTCTCTCTCTCTCTCTCTCTCTCTCTCTCTCTCTCTCTCTCTCTCTCTCTCTCTCCCCTGCCCACCCGCCCGCTGAGTTAACAAGCACAAATCAAAACAGTGAGTCATTGCTGAAGGTAGCCAGCCGCCGCAGAGCCCCCCCCCCCACCCCCCCCCCCGACGGCCCGAGGTAGCATACGCCGTAGCATGCAAAGGAGCATGACTCGGGGCTTGTTTGCATACCGGCCCCCTCGTGTTCTCCTCCAGTGACGGAGGAGCAGGCAGCAGGGGTCCTTTGTGTCGTCCCCCCCCCCCCCCCCCCCACCGCCACCACCACTACCTCCTCTGACGGTGGGGGCCGGCGGACTGGGACACCCACGACCCAGCAGCCATAACAAACGTGGGCGCACAATGCCGGCTGATCAGCAGGACGAAGAAAAGGCTGGATTCCTGAGCTGCTGCTCTTTGAGCGGTGAGCGTGCCCGAGCAGAGGGCCTGGCTGGAGAAACCACACTGCTCCACTGTGTGGGGAGGAGGAGGGGACACACACGCACACACACAACACACACTAATATCTTCTGCTCTATCTCTCTCTCTATATGAAGGAAATAGAAAAGCTAACTACCCCCGCCCCACCTCTCCATAACAAAGAGGCTCAGGGGCTAGCTCGGCCCTAATGAAGGCTGTCAGACGGCGGGGTCTGGTTGTCATTTGGGCCTGGATGGAAAATGAGATAAGTTTTTTATTTATGGCTGCTTTCATTAGGTGGGATTTAGCGGTCTGGGCAAGGGGAGGAATTAAAGGCTAAGGAGCCATCTGATTATAAAGCTATGGCCCCAATCACCTGCCCGGAGGGGGCCTCTCCAAGTCCGGGCCCCGGCCTCCAGAGGACTCAGGGCTCTCCTGGGTCTCAGGGGGAATTAACTCTGCTCCAGTCCCAGCTGGGGATCCCCCTCGTTGGGGTGGGTGGGGGAGGGTGTCGGTGCAGGCGTGATGGGGGACTGACCCCCCGACACCCCCACAGCCTTCTCCCCATCCCTGGCTGCAGCACGGGGAGGAGAACCTCTGAAAGATAATGGGGCCCCCTGAATTTCACCTTCGTGATCCCCGCCACAACAAACCCCCAGCCCCCCCCGCCCTATCCCCCTATCCCCCTATACCCCGCCCCGGGCAGGCACACGCCCAGGACCATTGTCCTTCAGCGGGGCGGCCTGTCTGCATCTGCTGGAGACATCTCCCAGCACCGGCCAGCCACCGCAGGGTAAGGCCGCTTATTGGAAAATCAATGGCGTAAATGCTGGATAAGTTACAGGAAAGACGTGGGGAGGACAGGCTTTGGTCCGGACAGAGAAGGGTAAGGGCTTTGACTGGGCACGGGGGAGAGGAGCCACTGTAGTCCTCTGTAGGCAGACTGGGGGCTGGGGCCACTCTAATAACTCTTTCACCCAGGTTTAAGCGCTCGTCTCCCTCTTAACCTAGGCAGCACTGCACTGAGCTCTGCTGGCATAGACGATGATGCTATGCTAAGCTACATTCAGGGTCAACTACGACAAGGCCACATAGATACACACAAACCGCTTTACCAACGCTAATACAGTCGGTATGTTAACAAATCACTTCTTTGTTAATATCTGAAATGGTTGCACTAAACAATAATTGCCATTAGATAGGCCATTTTCCATCTCCAAATGTGAGGCGTGGCTTTGTTTTGGGTCAAAGAGTAAACGTCCTCTCGTCTCCTCTCCCGGTCTGTAAAGCAGACAGAAGGATGCTCCCGGGCTCTTCCTACTTCAGGAGGCAAAAAGTCACCTCAGGTCGATGGCACTCAGGCTGCAAACAGGGCTTCCCGTAAAATCAATGATCTTCAGTCGGAGCTATCAGTCTGTGGAACAGAAATAGCCATGGCTGTGTCGAGACACCGGGCTTGGGAGGGGTGTGTGTGTGTGTGTGTGTGTGTGTGTGTGTGTGTGTGTGTGTGTGTGTGGAGGGGGGTGCAGTGCAGCGTTTCTGTGGAGGAGATGGCGAGGCGCTACCTGAGTCACACCACTTCAGCCACGTCACAGTCACCACACCAGCCCTGTTACAACTACAACTCCCAGCCTTCACCACGGGAGTACGATGCACTTCCTGTAGCTAATCTGGAGCCACGCGTGGCCACGTACCCAGAAGGCTAACCGTTGACATCCGAGGGCTGTAGTCCATCCGCGGCGCCCTGTGCCAACAACCCTTCACCACTGACTCTGCTCCTCTCCAGCCAAAGGAAGCATGTACAAATTGATTAAGTAGTATCAATTGCCTCCTTTGTTCATGGACTTGAAATAGAGCCTTGAAAGGGATTTCATCCTTTACGCAGCATCATCAGATCCCACAAATCCATTGCTAGCGTTGCGGAACAGGAGCGGAACGATTGGAAAGGAGCTGGCCCAGGAGGAGCCCAGCACGGATTCCTATAGTCAGACGTCAACGGGCCAATGGGAGCGCGCTTAGGAGAAGGGGGGCGCGAGGCGGGGGGTGCAGGGGTTCAAAGGCTCCCGAACGGGATTCACACGTGGCGGCGGAGTGTCTCTTCACTTTTGGAGGGTGCGATAGAAGCAGCGCGGCGGTGTAATTAGAAGTAGTTAATTAGCTGTGGGTTAATTACGGGCTGCTGGGGGAGCGCTGGTGGAAAAGGCTGCCGGGGTGGCGGAGGAAAGAGGAAGGCAACCAGTTCACAGCAGGAAGCTCCCAGCCTCCCGCCAATTAGCAGCCAGCATGGGGGGGCCGCCGTGGCACGGCATGAAGAGAGGAGAAGAAGAAGAATCCTCCCGGTCTACCCTCATCAGCACACACACACACACACAGACAGGAGGAGAGAGAGAGGGAGAACGCTTTGAATACACTCTGATTAAGAATGCATCGTATTAGACGTTGCCTTTTCCTCTGGCGCGCTGTTGTTTTTGTTAAGCGGCGCGCTCTGCCTGGGAGCCGGCGTAACCTCCTCGGGAGCGGGGCGTGCCGGAGAAAAAGAACCGCCGCGGAAAGACGAGTCTTGGCGGTTTAGAATGTGACCTTGGCGTCTGCATTCCTCCAGGAGCTCGCCAGTGTCTGCTAAAGTGTCAGGCTCACAAAGGAAAACAGAGGAGACAGTGTTTTTTAATAACTACAGGAATAACCTCTGGTGAGCGCCGGCAGCCATCTGCCTCTCCTCTCCACAGCCAAACTGTGGTGAGGCCCTGCCCTGACGTTTCCCCGCGCTGGCTCCCTTTGATAGAGCGCTGTTTTTCCGTGAACGCATAAATTATCCCACGGATAGACGTATTGATGTATAATCAGCCATGTGCGATCGCACTCGTAGCGCTGGAGAAAAGCCTACTCTGGCTCCCAGGCAAACGGAGGGCACGGCGCACTGAGCTGGCACGGCATGCGCCAGGACCCAGCGGGGGGGGGGGGGGGGGGGGGGGTTAGGAGAGAGAGGAAGCTGATTGTATGTGTGTGTGTGTGTGTGTGTGTGTGTGTGTGTGTGTGTGTGTGCGCGTGTGCATGTGCGCGCGCGAGCGCGGCGCCTCTTCAGGGTTTAACCCTGGTGACCGGGGCTAGCAAAACACTTCCGTGATCACTTGGACACACTCGTCTCGTCTCGTCGTCCCCCCCCCCCCCGCCCCCCAGACGGGAAGGATGGCCGTGGTGGTGAAACACTTAACGTGGCCGTTCCACCAGAGGCCCCTCCTCCTCTCTCTGCCTCGCAGGGCCGGCCGTGGAATGCAGCGAGAGACAGAGGAGACGCCTCAGAACCTCAGCGCATTACACGGCTCTGTCTGGAGCCAATCAATCACACCCCATCACGGCAATCCATGGGAAGATCAGTCTGCCTCAGAGTTCCCATGTCAACCAGAGAGGGAGGAGGGAGGGAGGGAGGGAGGGGAGGATTGAGGCTCGGTGGTGGCGGGAGAGAGAAGGAGAGAGAGAGAGAGAGAGAGAGAGAGAGAGAGAGAGAGAGAGAGAGAGAGAGAGAGAGAGAGAGAGAGAGAGAGAGCGCCCTGGCTTGTGAAAGGTCAGGGGCGAAGGGGGTGTGCTGATCAAAGTGTGCCGTGCCCACAGCTTTTCATTTCCACTAATTATCAAATCTCCTATTTCTATGGAAGGGAAGCAGCCCCCCCCCCCACCCTCTCTCTCTCTCTCTCTCTGTCTCTCCAGAGAGGAGGGAAGTGAAATCTGCTAACTAAAGGGCTTTCAGCTTCTCCGTTTGCCCTCGCGCCGGCTCATCTGGTCGGCCGCAGCAACAGGATGAGGCGGGGGAGCCAGGGGAAGAAACAGAGGGGGAGAGAGAGAGGGGTATGTATATATATATAGAAAGAGACCACAAGATGGGACGCTTATTTGTTCTAAAAGGTAGAGGCGCCGAAAACGGAGCAATTGAGGGTACGAGGGAATGCAGAACACACGCAGCAGCACCCCAGCTGTGCACTGAGCGCTGGGGAACGAATCAGAGACATAATGTAAGGAGTGGACGGGAAGAGACAAAAGGCAGACCGAAATAAACGACTTATGGCAAAGGAATGCTGCTCGACCACATCACACCTCCGGCCTCCTCCCCACAAACACGTACACACAAACACGTACACGTACATGTACACGCATGCACCCAGGGCACACACTCACACACACGCACACACACACACACACACACACACGCGCAAACACTCTCATAACTCCGGCATGCCAGCAGTTAAGGCAAGTCGACCGCAAACACGGTTGCTAAGCTGATCAATACCATTGAAATATTAAACCTTAAGAAGCCGCATTATTGATCGGGGCCCCGATGATAAACCTGTTTATTATCATAATCGGTGAGCTGGGTGGAAGCGCTATGGCAAGAGGACGTCAGCTGTCCAGTCTGCCACTAAACTAACCCCTCAGACCACCTCAGCCCCCTTTCAAACCCCCCCCCCCCCCCCCCACCCCGGCCCCCCGCTCTGCTCATCCTAAGCCCCGGGGATCACAGAGGGTAGGGGCCGGACGGGGGAAAGTCATTACCACTACTTCTACCCCCATTAAGGGTTAGGGCGAGACTGATCCGCCGACACCAGGCCCCGTCGACAGGAGGGGAGGAGGAGAGAGGGAGGAGGGGTAGTAGCCGCAGTAGCCCGGGCGGGCTGGCTATTCTGGGAGGGGCCCCTGACAGATCCCCTGCCAGGCTGGGGACAGCAGGACCCAGGCTGTGGGTGCGGGATCAGGCCCTGGCAGACAGCGAGGGAGTCGGGGATAACACCGCGGCTAATCCCGGACCCTTTCAACATGATCTGGAAGACACATACCTCAGTAATGGCCGCGCTGCACCTGGTAACACACAGGGCCTCCCTGGCACCTGGAGCCAGACCCCTAACCCGCTCGCAGCATTCTTAAAGGCGCGCACTCACACACACACACACACACACACACACACAAACACACACACGCGCAGACACGGGAACACGCATTGCCTTTCCATAAACGCCCCGGGGGAGACACAGAATACACACACACACACAGGCACACACACACAGGTATGGATTCATCCAGACACGACTGTGTACTCATAGGCCTCTTGGTGAGTGTACACAGCGTGCTGATCTACCATCAGGGTTACATGGAGTCGCCAGGCCGCTCCACTAGAACAAGCTCCAGACGGGGCAGGAGATGGTGCCCTCTGTGGGGCTTTAGGGGGCTGGTGGAGGGGGTCAGTGAGATGGCCTCGCCACGCGGTATTACGGGACTGGGGGGGGGGGGGGGGCGGGGGGGTCAGGCCCGCTGTTGGGTCAGGCGTCTAAACATGAGCAGGGGGAGAAGATGGCCGTCGGGATGGCATGTGGAGGGAGAGAACCTGGAAACCCGAGAGTAAAGGGAGCAGGGCTTGAACTCTGGGGAGCCATGAAAGAGGACTCTTACAATCTGCTGCCACGCTAACCTAGCAGGAACATTAGCTGAGGAACACAGCACATAAACAGACGTTTAGTCATGCAGACTCACAAACACCCACCCACACACACACACACACACACACACACACACACACACACACACACACACACGCACACACAGAGCAGGGATTAAAGTGTCCCAGTGAAACCACTCTGTGGAAATGATTTCTTTGCTGGAGAGAAAAAGAAAAAAACGGCCCATGAAAGCCAATGGTGAAGGGGTCTCTAATTCTAGAGCGGGATATCCTGGATAAATAATTAGAGGGCCCCTTTGAAGGCCCCGCCGCTCCCTCCCCCGCTGCACATTTGCTAAAGTCATTAATGACAGCGATTTGGAAGAAATCGGTTGAAAAAGTAACTTTTTCTTGGTACACAGACGCTTCTTTTATGAGGCCTGGTCTGAATTCCCGTCCGCTCAGTAAAAGGGCCCAGTCCTGGGAAAGAGCTGGTCCTCCTGAAACAATGACCCCCCAGAGACAAAGGCCTTTCTACCGCCGTTCCACCTCGCGTTTCTCCTCACCCAAACGACGGAGCGTTACAATAAATGCTACAATGACAACGCGTCCTGTGACCGACGCAGAGGAAGCTAGCGAAAGAGAGCATCCGGTCGTCAGGGAAAAAAACTGGAGGGCACGGCGCAACGCGGGGAGAGAACAAAAATCACTGTTTGCCATGAAAGCGAAGGCCGCTCACAGTCGCAGAGGACTGGCAGGGTGAGTCACAGCGAGGGATGCCGAGAAGGGCTAATGCCTGGCTATTCTTACCCGGGACAGTAGCAGCCCCCCACCGAGGGGACAGGGGTATTTATACAGGGCGCCCGGTGGCTGGCCTGGCTCATTGTCACTGGAATACACACACAGCCAGACCAGAGACCGTTGGCCATGGCCCGCGTCATCCTGCGGGCCGCGCTCGCTACAGACAGCGGCCCTCCATTGGATCTGCGATCTCCTTTGTCGATCGGGATGACAGGATCGTTCCGCAGCGAGGAGAGATCGAAAACGAAAGCGAGGTGTTTTGTTGTGGAGCACCTGTCTGCATGCCTCCCGTCTCGACAGACACAAAGAGCATGAGCCACGCCCCGTCGTCCAAACGAGAGGCCGACCTGCCCCGAGGTCTACAGAGGAACTCGGGGAGGTGACGGCGTGCATTCCTGTGGCGGCGAGCTGCGACAAGGACCTGTCAACGGAGGAAGAGGGAAAGAAAGCACGGGGAGAAAACAAGTTGTTAAGCAACAAGGTGGCCTGGAGGGCAATGCTGAAAGATGTCTTGAGGGTGTGTGTGTTTGTCTGTGTGTGTCTGTGTGTGGGTGTGTGTGAGGGAGTGAGAGAGCGTGGACATCAAACGAGAGAGCGCAGGCCTCACGTGACACTCGCAGCGAGCGGTAGAAAACTGTGGCGCGGTAAAGAACACACACTACAAAAGAAAAACAGATCCGCCTTGCCAAAATGGCTGCCGGGTTTGCATGGACCTGCTTCTGGTTCCCTGCTCCTTGGTTCCCAAAGCTCCAGACTCCAAAGGTGTGCACTGGCAACGCGAGTGAGTCTAACACTGTAAACTCCATAACAAAACTACGACCCGACACCATAGCCCCTATCACACACACTCTCAGTGGCTGGACTGCTTATAAGGGAAGGGGAACACACTGCTAGCCTATCTCTTATCTCTATGGGCACGGAAAGACAGAGGGAGAGAGCAGGAAGACAGGCCCCTAACACCCAGGGGGGACAGGGGGGGACAGAGGGGGGACGGAGGGGGACGGTGTGCTGTGGTACGTGGGCTCATGAGTGTCAGTGAGTCCCTCTTCCTCCAGAAGGCCTGCCCAGTGACAGCGCCCCTGGCCTCCACGCACACACACACACACACACACACACACACACACACACACACACACACACACACACACACTGCTGCCCTTGTTCCTGACCCCCCCCCCCATCTCCACCACTGCCTTAATGAAAGGGCCACATGACGGCCCGTCTCTCTGCTCCTCTCCCCGCCACCTGGCACACATAAATCAGGCCGAGCCGTGTTTGGGAAGCCAGGCATTAAGCGTGACACGGCCCGCCAAGAGTTCAGAGCGCGCCGATCGCAGCGTCTCGTTGGACCGACCGGGGGGGGGGGGGGGGGGGGGGCTCTGAGGGCCCCCGCTTATCGGCCAGCCTCGCAGCACCTCGTCACACATCTGGGCTCCAGCTGAAGGGGGTGTGACTACAGCTCCCACGCTGCACTGGGGCGAGGGCGGCCTCCATCTTGGCTGGCTGAGTTTGAAAGGGATGCATGTGTTGGCTGCTGCTGTGTCCCCGCTCTTATCTGGTGGCTGTGGGAGCTCTACTGGGTACTACTCCCAGCTGCTTCTATTTCAGACTGGGAAGATAAATGGTCGGTGTAGTGTGTGTGTAGGGTGTGTGTAGTGTGTGTGTAGTGTGTGTGTGTGTGTGTGTGTGTGTGTGTGTGTGTGCGTGCGTGCGTGCGTAGGCCGCGCTGGCCCAGGAATCCCAGTCACGTGTCAGGCCAGGGGTCTGAAAGGTCAACGTGGAAGAGAGAACCCACACATTCCTCAGAGGACAGGCATACACACACACACACACACACATCTTCAACTTAACCTCTCTCTCTCTGTCTGTCTGTCTGTCTGTCTGTCTGTCTGTCTGTCTGTGTGTGTGTGTGTGTGTGTGTGTGTGTGTGTGTGCCTCGCCTTAGGCTCCAGAGCTTCCCACTCCACCCCTCTACCCCTGGGCCTTACAGTTAAATATTAACCAAAGATGTTTTCACTCGCTGAGCTTCACAAGGCGCACATAGGGCTCCACTGGCTGCTTAGATGGAGCCATGGAGGAGAGGGGAGCAGGGTGGAGGAGGAAGGAAGGGAGGAAAAGCGAGGGATGAGAAGAAAAGGACAGAGGGAAGCTAAAGAACACGTCAATCTGCCAGGGATACGCTACGAAG
>JAPMUY010003644.1:0-55000 GCA_026901105.3 Galaxias olidus
ATGGTAAGGTAGGCTAAACATTTGAATCAGTTTAGCCTCATTTGAAGTGTGCGATGATGAGTGTTAAAAAGTAAATGATCAATTCAGTCAAAACTTTCATTGACATTTCCACCTAAAGTGGTTCTGGTTTTACAAAATGTATTTATTTCCCTTCACGCAGGTAGGTAGATTCCTTTAAAACTCCACCTATACATTTTGTATTTTGAATATGAATCACCGTGACCTTGGAGAGACACGGGAAGCGAAAATAAAACATGTGGAGGAGAAGAGAAGCCCTGAAAAGCACTCAAACTTTCACTAATGTATGGTGTACTGTATGTGCTTTCTTTGAGTTGATGGAAGGGTATGGCTTAGTGCAAACACAAATCCCTACCTCAGCCTTTGATGTGAGTACAGGCCAGAGTGTCTCTCGTGTCTCAAGCCCGGCAGAAGGGGTTTGAAATGTATATTTTTATAGAGAGAAAGTAGCCATTTTAAAGTTTTCAAGATGACATTGCACGGTCTATTCCATTTGAAATAAAATAAAAATAAATAATCATTGCGCAAAATATATTTCAAATAGCCATGTTTATTGACTCTGCCAATCAGGAACTGAATTGATCAGTGGGATGTGTTTGATTCTCCCAGACACCTTTAAATGTTAATGTAAAACCTTGAAGTTATGGTTGCAGGTAATTCTGAGGGGTGCAGGTAATAAATAAGAGCCTGGGTTTCTTTGAAGACTCTTCAAATGCCTTTTCTTTTATATCAGACTGATGCAGGCTGAAAGGTAGCCTACTCCTTTCATGTCAAAACCTCACGGCAAAAAGGCCACGGCCTCGACATTCATTATAGATTGCTTATGAGAGTATTTCCATCAATAAAATACAGTATATATGATACTTGAGTTTAAAACATTGTACTACTGGTAAACCTTTCACGGCAAGGTGAACCTGCATCAATTATAGTTTGTTTGTAGTTTACGAGTAAAAAGTGTGAGGAAAAATTGAGCTTGTGCAATCCTCAAACGTTTTTTTTTTTGGGACGTAAAAAGAAATTGCCTGTTCACCTAAAGCCCTTGATAGAGCTCATCTGCACTGTTTTCCAACACCTGTGTGTGCCCCATAATACAATCTGCATTTGACGAGGGTTGACATTCATTAGTGAAAGCGCAACGTAATGACCCAGAAATGCGATTAAGGTTTACTTGCGAGCGTGACTGCAGTATAAATCACTTTTACTACAGTTTCATTCAGTTCTATCTTCCTGTTTTTTTGTTGTTGTCAGCTTGAGACAGCAGCGTTAACAAATCAGTTATCCTCCATTTTTCAGACCCAGATGACCCTGTCATTTTAAGATAGATAGCCCAGATTGGCCGCCATCTCCCAAACTCCCATGCTAATTAATAAATACTTGTCTTTATGAAAAAAAAAAAACACTTTACGCAAGCGTCATACTCAAAATAAAGTTACTTGGTTTAATAGATAAAGTGAGAACTTTACATCTGCAACATGTAGGACCCAACAGCAATTATCATCATTGAAAGATGCATGTTGCAGTGCTATTATACACCTTGATCCCTGGCCTTGTAGTTTTGACACAGTTTTCTTTGAACGTAGTTATTTTAGAACATGTCAATCAACATGCCCCAGTCATCAGGTCAGGATAAAAAAAAAACAACGAATGCCGCCGATCTTCAATGCATAAACAAGTCTGCTTAAATTGTTGAAAACACACAGCCACCGAGGGCTTCTAAAAGATTACGCCTTGCTATCGATGCTACATCTCAACTAGTGACAGATCACACAAATCACAAGGAGGAGAAGAGAAAGGGAGGACAAGGGGGAGGAGAATATGGAGGACAAGAAAGTCTCTAGTGCCTCGCACCTTGACTTCCCAAAGATGTTGTTTTTTATTGAAGCTAAATAATTGTTTAATTTTTTTTTTATCGCATCTTGTCTTATGAAGTATTCACAGTGCGCTCTGTGGGAGGGTTTCCTGGCAGCCTCGTTCCCTATTGGGAGCTAATATCGAAGTCAGCGGTTCTTGAATTGTAATGATAAAGTGGCCCAAAATGTAATCCCTCCTTGACTGTTTCCCACAGTGGGAGTCGATGGCATAAGTGACAAAGCCATTACCGCAGACAAATGTCTCAGACGGGTTCACACCGGGACCGGAACGTGGATAACAACAACCCTTCCTTTTCTCAAAACCCCCCACTCCTGTTTTATAATCCTTATTTTCTTTCTTCTTATTATTATTTTCTTCCTACAACCTTTCTGTTTTTTTTTCTTCTGTCTTTCCATATGGTTTCATTATGGTTTCCTTTCCTCACTTCCTTCCCTTTTCCTTCCTTTATTCCCCTCCTTCCTTCCATTCCTCAACTTCTTTTCAACACCTAAAATCCTTTTTTTTCTTCCAAATTCTTTATTTTTGGTCATTTTCTTCACTCTTTCCTCTTTTTTTTTTTTGCAGTGCCACCGGTCTATTTGGATTTGACAGAACTCATTTGACAAAACCATGCCACAGAGTGTTGATGGCGCTATTCTCAGCCTGTAAACAATTGTTGGGGTGATTTAACAGGTAATACAACAAGTAAAATAGCTTTGTGCCAAAGCAGCTTTGAAGGGAACCATTATCCTCAGACTTTGACTCAATGAGAGTGATTGAGATCTGCACCAGTGGCCTGATAAATTGTCTCCCAGGGTCTAAAGCAACCCAGGTCTCGGGTAATATGGAGAATTCGTTGAGGCCTGAGTTCATAGCGTACAATAGTCACAGCCTCTAGAATTCCTGCTGTTCAAAAATGGAATGCGGGTTGTCAACTGAAAATGTGTTGAAATGCTGCAAAAATACAACAAGAATGCACACACTTTCACATTATCTCTCATAATCTCTCACACACACACATGCACACACGGACACACGCTCACACACTTGCCGTACAAATCTTTTGAAGGTGAAAACCCCCTTTAACGGCGTGATGAATTTACATTTGTAGCAGTGGATTTCACCCGCCATCTGTTAGTAAGATAGTGTTTCTACATACAAATGGTCTGATTCCGTCGACGTCCTTCTAGGCAGACACAGGTGCGGCTCTCGCCTCGAGTACACATTCGCCGGTGTTGCGAATCACCACATATAGGGTCTGATCTGGATTTACACGGCGTGTGCAAACGCCTCTCCGACCACTCCGACCAACATGTCCACCCAACATCGTGCACCCCTGGACATGCACATTCCCAAAGACAGCGCATGTCTTGACATCCCGGAGGTTAAGGAGGCCTGGGCCTGTTCGTGGTGGCCGTGGACTCCACGGCGCGCTGTCTGCTGGGGTTTCCAGACAGCATTAGTCTCAGTGGCCACGGGCACCTTTCACCTCCGCACGGCGCGTGATTGATTCCCCCGTTCCCCGCCGAGCACGGCTGGCCATGCTCCGCACCGGGAACGCGGCCTTGTCAATTGGAGCGCATCACCCCCGGCTTTGGAAGTCGAAAATGAGCGGTTGGCGCGTTGGAGCAGAGCAAGAAAGAAAGAAAGAAAGAAAGAAAGAGAGATAGAGGGGGGAAAAGGAAAGAGGGAGAGAATCTTTCGCAATAAATGAAAGATAAAGATTGCGGTGACCTTGAGGCAGTGTAGCGCATCACACAGTGGCCCCCTAAGCCCCCTGGTCCTCGTATGGTGCTCTGGCTCTAAGCCTGCAAGGACACACTGACAGGCGGAAAGATCCCAGCAAAGACAGACAGGCAATAAACTACAGCGGCAAATAAAGAAGAAATAAAGGCTGTAACTGTTTCTGTATGCACAACACATTGTTAAGAAGGATGGACACACTGATATTTGTGTATAAGCATTTATATCCACACCTACACATATACAGACAAACACACACACGTGCACATGTACACACGCGCACACACACACACACACACACACACAGTCTTACGAATGGCAACTCTATTTCTACCATTATGAGTCGTTGTTGTGGTTCTATTATGTAATGACACTCGTGTTTCCTAACTATGCTGGTTTTTATTCATTATGTGCAAAGAAGTTAACTAATTGCTGACAGGCTAATTGGAGAAGTAAATGCAGAAGCTGTAGAATATTCCTATTATGTTGAGAAAACATAGCACGTAGTCTTGTTGTTTCCCGAGGGGTATAGCATTATAATTTTCATAATGCTAAATAGTGTTTTTTTAACACTTTATAATGTGTATAATGTAATCACTTTACATTACTTGGTTTAATGTCAAAATGCAGAGATAAGGAAGAAATGCTTTCACACGCAGACGCAGAAAATAATGAACAGTAACTCATAGAACAAGATTAAATCTAAATTGTGTGTCTTTAATTGAAATCCTGTAGATAAATGGAAAGAAAAGGCATGATTTGTAATAGGAAAGTTACACATGAAATCACTTGAGAAGTGTAAAACGCATTCCAAGATAATTAATCTCCGCATATCAAAATGACAAAGATGCACGTTCAATTATATGTGGAGTGTCAATCTCCTGTTTGCTAGCTGTCCAACCAAACAGCCATTATAAGTCTGCCTCTCCATGTTTATCTATCATAATTTCTTATGCCCCTCACAGGCACTATTGTTCATAAAGTGTTTTGTAGATTCACACATGTAAGCCATTCAATGCAACATAACCTTTTGATTGTTGACGTTAGCATAGACACATCCAATCTCCAAAACACAGCCACATCTGTTCAACAGTGCCCCAGGTGCAAGGAGAGGCTGTTCTGTATTGTTTCAGAGATCCTCCCATGATAGATGTCCTCATTTAGCTAGCTAACTGTCACAATGAGAACGAGTTAACCTGGGAAAGTGAGTGAGCATGCGGCCCACATGTGTCCACATGTTAGGTTGAGAGATCCATAGCGTTGCCTTGGCTTTAAAGCGTGTTCTTCATAATACTCTGACATTCTTTTATCCAATTTTTTTTTTGTGCAATATCGTCCTTTATCCAGCCTCTTTCTGCATCTCACTCTCTTTTTTTAATAAAAAAAAAAACCTAGCAAAAATAATGAAAAGCTGACCCACAAGGTCATCCCCTCACATACAAACGCGTAGTTGTGTTTTTTTGAGTAAAAAGTGTGTTTTATCTACGGTGAACCATAAACAAAGCCACTTTATATGACAGCAAGGGAAAACACCCTCTCATTGTATTCCGCCTCAGCCCTTGCTCGTAAATGTCAGGGCAGTTTGTGAGATTCCGGCTAAAACCCGATGCTCAGTGCATTGTCAACACAAGAATCACTCGTAAAAACCAGAGGTCGTCGTCCAAGTGAGCCTCTGGGGGGCAACAAAAAGCCCCGGCACAATGGCAGAGAAGCTGTGCCGCCCGCCATGCCAGCAGACTATGAGGGCATCCAGAGCCCATACGCTTCTAGCAAACTACCACAGGCTGCTACACTGACAACGCCAGCCAAAATGACGCATGTGTCAGACACCCCGAGTTGACAGCCTCGCTGGCGACCGGACTGCTAATCGGACCGGTTCCAGACCACAATGGGCCCGAACAGAACTGCCAGAGCCGGGCCGACTTAGATGGACGTGAACGTGTCAGAACCGCGCCTCGGCCTTCCCCTCGCCCCCCTCCCACATTCGACTAGTCTCTGCACTCCCATTTGTCATTAGGAGCCCGTGCCAACCAACCGCAAGGACGTATGCAAATGAGGGGTATCGCTACAAGGAAGACGGCAGTTTGGCATTGGCAGCGGGTCGCTGGCAATCGACAGAGGTTGCTCACAGACACCCGCCGCCGCAGAACATTTTGTCTCTGCAAGGCTGACTTGTGGGGGCCTTACAGCTGAGATCTGGTGCTTTTTAAGTGGCTAACGAGATTCCCGACGCCTTGGCAGCGCGGTGATCAGGGTAAAACTGAATGCTACTAGCTGTCACAGTTCAAATTGGGGGGGGGGGGGGGGGTGTTGAAAGGGGGGGCAGGCAGGCAGGCAGAGTTTGCGGCGAAGCGCAGTCTCCGCGTTGACTGGTACATTTAAGCCTAATGCGAAGCTGTCACATTATCTAAAGGGAGATTATTTTTATTTTGAATAGTGTATGTGTGGATGAAAGCATAATACGCCAACTGATATCAGCTTTGGAATTAAATTAATTTAACCGACTGTTTCACCACATTACAAATAGATATAGAAATGTAGGGTGTTTTAAACCGTCCTCTATTGTTTATGAACAGATGATGTTTTACACAGTTGTTGGATGTAATTATACAGCACTGAACACTCACTGTCTCCACATTACACTCCTATAATTTCCTATCACTTGTTCGGTTCTTCTTATGAAGCACGGCATCGATGTATTTTGGCCTTCCTTTCCATATCAATATTACGCCATTATGCTCTGACAAAAAGCCTAAAAATGCATACCACCACACTCATTTGCATCTAATTTAATTCCCTTTCAGCAAATTGTGATGACATAGCATTTTCCTTTTCATAATTGAATTTCGGTCGGGGAAAGAAAATGGGTGCTCCAACAAAGTGTGCCAGATTTTTCTTTGGTGGTTCAGCCTTTCTAGGGTAATTGGGCTTATTGTCTCTCTCTCTCTCTCTCTCTTGCTCTCTCTCTCATAATGGGTTGTATTGAAAAAAAATGTCTTCTTCTTTTTGTTATCTCACATGCCCATTAACCAAACCGACATGGTCACACCTGAGCAGCCATATTATGAGCAGGGGAAATAGACTTTTTGCCAACCCTATCTTGCAATTCCATAAAGATGTGTTGGAACGTTCTACAAAGAAAGATACCATTTTGTGTAACTCTCCATCAAGCCATTTGATTTTGCCGTATACAAATATCATCACTGTCATTCAAACGTATTTATTCATATGTTAACATAAGTTCATTAGCAAAATACAACTTTCTTAAACACAGATTCGAAACAGCCCTTATCTATTATGCATATTATTCAGTCACTCCAGCCAGACAGAGGATTCATATAGGATCACGAGTTCTGGAACTGGCACTTACACGTTCAACAAAGAGGATCACAGTGTTCCTGGATGGGCCAAGGCCTGGCTTGGCGCTGAAACTCTGTGAATTGTAGCTGCCCTGAAGTTCTATTGCCAAGGACATAGATGCAATCAGGGAGGGAACTTAAAAAGGACTCACTTGGGTGAGATTGGGTAGCTTTGGGGCTGTGTCCATTAAACACACTTTTCAAACAGCCGGCACCTTGTCCCAATTGTTTACAACAGCAAACTTTTGCCAATGCTGTGTGCCTCGTGTATTTATTTGAACGGAGCGCAGCACAATTTAACTTTTTTTGTCAGCCAGCCAGTCATATGCTGCAAGATATCTTCCTCCTCAGTAAAATAACTATCCATGTTGAGTTCCTTGTGCATGTCCTCGTATCACATTACGTTGCTTGCTATCTATTAATGTGCACAATGATTCACCATGTCCTGGACCTTCTGTGTTGCCATTTCCACAGGCAGCACAAGCATTTAGGGCTTATTAAATATGGATTACATCATTCTGATGGATGGGGGCCTCGCATAAACAGCTAGAGAGGAAGGGATTTAAGGGATTGAGGAGGAAGATAGAAATGGAGTGAGAGATGTGGTTGGGGAGATATACTGTAGTGAGGGAGATATTCACACACACACACACACACATACTCATACATATATTCAGTCACTTACTTCGAAGCATGGACACACCACACACATGAACACACACATACACACCATACATAATCACATTCTCACACACACACACACGCACACGCACACAAGCCGGTTACAGGCGGCACACAGACAGACAGACAGACAGCCAGACAGACAGCCATCCAACAATGACCCAGAGGGGCAGAGTGACGTTCCTCTTTTAGAAACAGAGACGACTAAGAGATGGAGGTGAGTCAGGTTGGAATCTGGGAGCTTAGAGACCTGCTCTGAGGGTCAACAGTTTCAAAGCCTCCATTGATTTAGGCCTTCAATAACACACAAGCTGTGCTTTCAGCCAGAGGGAAAACGACGAGCATAGGTGTAAGAGGGTTGGCAGCAAACGGCGGGAGACTTGAGGTCGTCGACACACTGTACGTCACTGCAATGACACGCAACGATTAGCTTATATCGCAGCGCGAACAGTGTCTGATCCTGGATTTCCTGACCCCTGTCTGGTGCAAAGGAACCACGGAAAACATTGCATTTGTGTGTGGAATTTGTTTTTCCTTCATGGACAGGCACCTTAGGATGGGTTAGATGGGTTAATAAGTGTCGAAGTTCACTTGTGATGCATTCACTCCTGCTATTTCTGTGCCATTTAATTTAATTTAGGTGATCTTGGTGACAAAATAGCACCTGCAACCGTTTTTTGAATCAAAAGAGTACTTGAAACTGTTTTAACCCCTTCAAGCGTGCATGTCTGTGTCATAAAAAGACCTACACAATCTGAACACACACGCCACATTATCCTGTATGCACATGATGTTGTGTTCCGCAACATTTCATCCATGAAAGCGCAGAGTGCTTGCTAAAAGCGCGTTGTACGTGGAACGCGAGGCAGACGACAGCGGTCAGTCTTTAGAAAAAGCATTCCGCCGGCATTACTCAAACGAGTTCCTCCGTAATGTACAACACGGAGAATAGTGTGGGAAGAGGACAGCATTATAGCGAGGCATGAGACCAGTTGCCCTCAGGTAATGTCTTAGCCTATTGCAACAAAGACAGTGTAGCCAATTCATGTAGAAATAGTCAGACAGACAAGCTTGGATGTGGGTATGGAGAATTGGATTACGTGGGGATATATTTTAATCTCATGTGTCAAATAACAGGTTAAAAAATCCTTTGGGAAAGAAAGGGATTAACATACAATAACGTCCGGATCCCAAGAAAAACGAATTGTTTGTGCTCATAGAATGTGCCAGTGGGGTGTTCAGCTATTCAACGCTGGATTCAGAAAGCTTGAAATAAACAATTTCAGAGGATAATACATCAGTCCTCTCAGTGCAAGGTCACATGGCTTAAAGAACGCCACGCTTTCACTATCAAAGAACCCACACATTTCCTTAGTAACAAGCACAGTGGATTTTTATGCAGTGTGGGTGGGAAAGTGAATCTAGTATTTTGGAAAGGGAAATTGAGCTCACAAAAACCATTGATTGGGTAACAGAGGTCCTGTACAAAGGAGCCATATAATTCAGATTCTGTTTTTGGATTTTGACTGATTAATGTATTCAAACACACGCCTGACTAAAACCAAAAGAAATCAGTATATATGTATATTTTTTTACATAAACACTCCAACAGCTGCAGTGATTTGCCTCAAAGGCTTCCACTGTGATGCATTATTGAAATGTAACGTATATACAATAAGTAAGGCTAAAGATCAAGTATTTGATTAATACTACGACCTTGTTCTTTATGATTCAGTCATTTAGATGCGATCAATTATGGATACAATTTCAATTAAATCTTGATTTGACATGTTTGTTTTGTTAATACAATATGGCATTAAGAAATTGATGAACAAGTCATAGTACATAACCATTCAAATGTAAATGGATTAATGCTTGAGAGGTGTGATTTGAATGGTATAATGCTTATTTAGTTGAGGGCTGCCGTGCTGTAGTATGTGGCTCAAAGGGCCTCTCGACAGTATTTTTATAATTGGAAAATGACTCTGGTGTGCTCATTTTATTTTCCCTAGACCTCATTGACCTCCTGAACACAGGAAAGAAATTGGTGAAAAGCATACTTAGAGGACCAAAGACTCTCAATGTCAGCATCGTTTGCCAATTCAAATTTATATGATGAACGTGATTGACTCTGTTTGTCTGTGCATGGTGTCTAGTTTGCACTAAGTTCTCGTTAGATTGTGCATAATTTTTACTAATGTTTTTTTCTCTCTCTCTCTGTATGTGTGTCTCTCTCTCTTATTGACTTTGTGAGTGAGTGTGTGTGTGTGTGTGTGTGTACTTTGTTGTGCAAATGGCCTTTTATTTAAGTTTGCATTAATCTAAATGGCACACCTGGACCCAGTCTCAACTGTGGCGGTACAGATTGCGTGCGGTAAGGCTGTGGGACTGGAAAACACAATTAACACCTGGGGTACCTGGGGATTGGGGTCTGGGGGGCTGGCAGCCCGACTCCCTAACGGAGAGGAACATGTGTTCCCATCCTCGCCCGTCTGCTCCGCTCCTGGAGGAGACACTGCTAGACTTAACCAGATCAGGTGCTGCACATAGATCGGGGCGGAGTAGAACAGACACGGAACCCCCTAAACAACAATGTTACAGTGCGTACACTGACCCAGGAGAGTCGGTATGTCATTGTAATTTCCTTACTGACGAGTGGTCACGTGCAGAGGCGTCCATCTTGTTACTAAGAAACGCCAGGGCAAGGCATCCCAATCGCCTCAAAACGACAGTGGTATGCCTTCTACTTGTGATATTTCTAAACAGATATCCCTAACCATATCAGGTGTTGGGGTCCCTCTGCCCAGCTTTCGTAATCCAATCCGAATGCAGTAGTGCTTGGAATGATTTCGTTCACTCAATGCCCGCGGATGAGACAGAGTGTAACTTATACGGTATGTGTGGACAGTCTCCAGACTCCGGTCTCTTGTGTCCTGCTTTTGGCGACAGAGCTGGAAGGACAGAAGTGACAAAAGGGAAGAGGGATTTATATTTTTCCACTGCTATAAACATACAGTGTAGCGGATGAAAGTATGAGGGAAAAGTCGGCTAAGTCAATATGCGAGGTAGATATTATTGCATAAAGAGGACATTTTGGTTGTAATGTGAAACATTGGGGAAGCAATAGGGAGAAGAAGAATAAAAACAGAACTAGAGAGAGAGAGAGAGACAGAGAAAGAGAGAAAGACACAGAGAGAGAGAGTAGGAAAGAACATGGAGCTGCTTCCCAACGCGTCGGGCTACGTTGTTTGCCACCGTGCGTGTCCTCCAACCCCCCTTTTCTCCCATTCCAATAGACCCAACGGTGCACTACAAAGACTCCCACGCCTCCAATACAAGCCCCAAGGCCTGCTTTGGCTCCCCGGGACCAAGGTTAATCTAAAACGGAGTCAACGTGCTCCCGGCGGCATGGCTAAACGTTCAGAGTCAGCCGCCCGCCATCACTGCCTGGCCAAAAGCTTCTGACTAATCTCATTATTCATGGCCGTAGACAAACAGCTCCGGCTCCAGCCTCCGGTGTTATGGAAACGGCACCGTGTGCCGTGCCGCTGCCGCGCGCGCGCGCGTGTGTGTGTGTGTGTGTGTGTGTGTGTATGGTGTGCATGCTCTACCGAGCGGATGCGGTCCAACCAGGAACACATGACGTGTGTGTGTGTGTTACACAGTGGATGTCATAGTGCCGTATCCACCGTATCCTGTTTGATTTTTGAAATACATCCATGTTTCTTTATTAGCGGTGACTGTTTAAGAAAGTTCACCCTGATTCAGACGGATATGCCATTTTCAGGTAATAGTTTTGTGTGCATTTCATGGCCAAAAATATCCACACTTTAAGTTGATCCCTCAAGTCTATTGAAAGATTGTTGTGCAAACAGCTTATTTGTATCTAAAAAGCACGAAGCAATAAGAGCGTTACAGTCATAAATTACAACAAAACCCAGCAATTTTCTACATATTTGACAAACATTTTCTTATAGGAACTGATGACTGTGATCCACACAAAGAAATCCGCAACAACTAACCTAATGAAATCTCATCACAAAAAAGAAACAGCTAAATTAAACGAGAACAAAAGTTAATTTAAAAAAAACCTCTTTTCAAATGAGTATGCTCTCAACATTCAGCATCCAATCAAAAATGTTTTTGATTTCTGTAAACGTATATATCTTGGGTGCCATCCTCAGCCAAATCAGATGGGCGAGCAGCTGCTGGTCAACCGGCCGTGAGTTGGGAGGGGTCTTGCGGGCGGTCGGTCAGTGGACAGGCTACGTAGATGTGAGGCTGGAGGTTCTAGGACTACCCGTCTGGTGTGCCTTCTTATCAGACATGTTGCACACACTGTCTAGTGGGAGTCTGCCAGGGACGGATGGCGATGGGAGAGAAGTGACGGGAGAAGGGAAGGGAAAGGAATATGCGCATTTGCGTGTGTTACATAACCTGTGTGCATGTGTGTTTTAGAGAGGGACAGACGGACGGACAGGTAGGTAGGTAGGTAGGTAGGTAGATAAACAGACAGATAAAACACTGTAAAAAGAGTGTGCAAAGCTCTGGGGACAGGGAGCTAGGGGGATGGAAAGAGCACTAGGGAAAGTGAACAAGATCATTATAGAGTTATTTGGGAGCGGGGAACGCAGGCGCCCGGGTTCCTAGAAGCTCAATAATGGCTTTGTGTGCTCCCAAAGCATGCGGCGGGTTTAACACGGTGCGCACTGAGGACAGAGGAGAGAGATTGGTGTACGTTCCCCAACCCACCTTTATTGAAAAACAACTTTCCCATCCTACAACTCCTCTGTAAGTACCCCATGTTCTTTGCCAGTCGGTTTAACATCATGAAAGACAAATTCAACATGCCGTTGATGTGTTGTATACGTACATGCTAACAAGATGTGTGGATGGACGCTCAGAGTGGGCCTCCGACTGATTTAACATGGATTTAAGAGCACGCACACATGCAGGACTGGTGAATTCCGCCCACCTATTCTCAACCACCAGCCTCCACACGCATCCATCCAGTCAACCTCACACACTTTTACACCAACAAATGCATGCACACACACACCCATCTGCACCCACCCACCTACCTACACACATACACACACACACTGCTACAATGTTGTGGTGTCCAGCCTGTTAGGAGAGTTTCTTTTGGGTAGCTACCATCTGCTGGTTTATATATTTACCTACGTCCCCTCCTTCCTCCGTTGTTGTAATTCCTTATGGTGGCCGAACACTTCAAATCCCATCGACAATTAATGAGCCGCACATTGGAACGTTCCACCATTTATTCTCGGCCTCCTATTATGCCATTTTCAGTTAAGAGACGACGGTTTTGTTTACCCCCTCTCGAGGCTTCAAACACGTTTCAAAGTGTACAATGGAGAATGTGAGACGATATGACAACTGAGCGGAAATAAGAAAGGCCGGAAGGGAAGGGAACCGGGACTCTTTGGATGCCAAGAAAGGGAGTGATTCGGGATTTTACAGTACAAAGTATGGTGAGAAGCAATTACTCTTTTGAAAGGATTGTTTATTCAATGGGGTTCCGAGTCACCATATGCCTCTGTTCTTGCCTTAAACGACAAAACCCAAAACAAAGGCCCGCCGAGAAAAGGCTAATTAAAAAGATAACTTTGCCGACAAACATCAGGTGTCATCGGCAGTAACTCTTGCTAAAGAGTGCGGTATACATCAGGACAGTAGCATGAGCCACTCTGCATACACTTTGTTGCCTCGCACATCTCCATATACACGCCTGGTTTAGATTCACAAATAGAAGAAACTACTTTTCTCCCTTTCGGTTGCTGGAGAGAAAGAGAGAGAGAGAGAGAGAGAGAGAGAGAGAGAAAGGAAAGGCCACGGCTAGCTGACTTATTTCTTATTTATCGTATGGCACTTACACATGCTGTCCTGACACCGACTACATCACAGCCCCCTAATGAAAGCCCATGTCAGGCTGTGTCACGACTGGACGGCTGGGCTGCTCCGCACCCTGACAGGCCTTGTCAGAAGATGGCCCCCTGAGAGCAGCCTCATACCTGTACCTGTGTTTTCAGAGACGAGTAAAGATAGGCCACGGAGCAAGAGAAGCAGCAAACGCCCCCCTCCACAGAAATACACGGAGGGGACCTTGACAAAGTATCAGATCATTCGGGTGAGTGTGCGGCAGGGGGAAGAGAAACGAGTGGGTGTAAGTGTGTGTGTGTGTGTGTGTGTGTGTGTGTGTGTGTGTATGTGAACGTGTACGTGTGTGTGTGTGTGTGTGTGTGTGTGAGTGTGTGAGAGAGAGTGTGTGCGTGTTTGAGAGCGGGAGAGAGAGAGCGGGCAGAGCTAGACACTGCCTTTTTCTTGACAGTGCAATTAAAGCTCCTGTGCTGCATGTAACCTTCTATTTACTGTCCTGGGAGACCAATAAATCGCCCTCATATTTGTCACAATAAAGGACCCATCAGGCCCAAGGAGCCAGGTATGTGTGCGCCGCTGTCTTGATGCTGAGCAGCTGTCCAATTAAATCGGTGCCGTGGGAAAAAAGCACCCAGGGCGCTGACACACACGCCGGCCGTCCGCGGGCGACATCACGGCACCGCGGCGAGCCAGGCGCACGGAGGGAGTCGCGCGGCGAGAAACTTTCAGCTCTGGAAGAGGAGCCCGGAGGAGCGTCATGGAGCCTCACAGTCACAGCCCGCAACTCCAGTGTTGATTTTGATCTCTTTAATGTGTGTGTGTGTGTGTGTGTGTGTGTTCGTCTCTGTGTGTGTCTGTTTGTTTGCGTGTCCGGCTCTTTCCTCTTCACTCCAGTTTGTGGTAAGCCTTTTTAAAATTGTTACTATTTTATCGTCTTTGCTTTTAACAGCATGCTACTACTGAATGGTTGAGTAATAGTATTTCTGAACGCCCTTCTTTTTATGATTAGGGACGTTTCGGTTGAAGATTGCACCGTAGCAAATTATACAGAACTTGCTTTATCGCAGTGAGAAGTCCCTAATCATGCAAAGAGCCTATCCTCTTGGTTTTTAGAAAACAAATACATTTATTTTTTCTTCTTCTCAGAGGCAAGTTACAGTGTGGATTATCAATTCCGCTTAACAAACTTTGACGCTTCATTCACAGGGAGACAAATACTCCTGCCCCCACACTCATAAGGTAAATCCCTTTTGCAGTGCAAACACCCTAAACGCAGTCAAAGTCAATACAGCATTAGCGTCAGACAATGGATTCTGTGGATGTATTATTTGAAAGGTGTGCATGGTTACCCCCAGATCGTTTCGATGCTACGCGGAGCGAGCAGAACGCCACGGAGGACAACTCAAATCAGCTCTGGGAGCTCAGACAAGAGTGAAATGCAGTTTGCAGTATCAGTGATGAGTTAGAACACAGGAGGGGGGTTCTGGGAGTGGGGGGTTGCAGGGGTTGCGGGTCGATAAAGCCCCTCACAGGCGATGCATAGTTTTGTTGATTTGGTTAGGGATTGTATTTTTTATTTTTCTGCTTCTCCCTCTGTCGCTTAACACTGACAAGCCATTTTTTCTTCTTTGACTGGGAGACCGGCAAATTGAAGGGGTTTGATTTGCTTATTTGAAATGTAGCTGGGAGCATGGGGTGGGGGGAAGAGTGTGAGGAGAGAGAAAAAGAGAGTAAAAAAAAAAAAAAGAAAAGAAAAGTCATGAAGCATGGTGAAATAAAGTTTCAAAAAGAGGCAAGACTAGAGAGATAAAGAGGAAAAGGCAGAGGGACGGAGGAGAGGAGCAGGGCGGGAGGTGTGAGGAGGAGGAAGGCTATGTGCTGTGCATGTGGAGGGGAGTGACTGGAGATGGAGACAGAGAAGGAATATTCGGATCGTCGGATAATTAACTCCTTATCCAGTACGCTGTGCTTCACACCGTTGGACCCCCTTCCCCTCTCCCCTCCCCTGCATCACCTGATTGATCAGCTCCTCTTCAAATGTGGCAAGTCGGGCAACCAAAATAAATCCATCCCGCATTGAATTCCACTCCAATTCCCTTCCGTCGTCCTCACCTCCCCGCCATACTTTCTTTCGTTTGCTCTCTTTCCATCTCTTTCTGTCGCATGCTGTTGGTCCGCCACTCCGTCTCTCTCCTGCTCTCCATGCCCCCCCCCCTCTCCTGGTTTTTCTCCCTCCGCTGTGAGACAGCACAGAGTTTGACTGCCCGTAATGTCACTGTCATATATAATTCATTGGTCCCCTGAATGATTTTCTTTCCGTCACGTCCACTGTCCATGTCGCCCGTTTCCTGAGCTTGTAAAAGCTAGGCCTCTTCTTCCTCCTCCTCCTCCTCCTCCTCCTCCGTAGGCCCACTCACCAACCAAACGCTTCTATCCACCGGTGCAGTTAGCCATTGAGGGCCTCCAGAATAAACCACCGTCCAGTGAACACGCTGTACTTTTAATTAGCGCACGGAGCGGACGTCCGAACACAGCAGGCCGTGACTGCCAATGAAGCTGTGCCTTTTCAACTCGAAGAGAAGGCTGCGAGAACGCTGCTTTTAACACATGCCTTTCAGTTTAACGCTAGTAAGGTGTTTCAGAGCTAACTCCTAAAGATGCTTTAAGGAGGAAGAAGGTGTAACCTTGTTAATCCTGTTTAATATTAAGATGTGCCATAACAGACTGGCCCTGGGCTATTTCCCCCCTATGTGTTAGTGCGGTGTTTCTCTTCTTGTGTGTTAAGTTGCCACTTCCTCCCTCCCAGTGTATCCTATTTTGGTTGTTGTGGCAACCAGATTGCAGACAATATCTCCAAGATAACTGTGGGCAGCTATTGCCTGGGAAACAATGACGCTTGGATGCACAAAGGAGTTCTATCGCATTGTTTACCTGTTGTAGCAGGTCCTCAGAAATATTTCCAACCGCGGGCCCAATCACTTCTTTCCTGGAACAGCTCCCACTATCCAATTTGAGGAAAATCAGACCTTGTGTTTGCCTCGTAATGGATCATTGTGACGGAGTTGTTTGAGTGCAACTGCAAATGCGATGAATGCATTGCAAAGTAGACGTGTGTTTTCTCTACCACCTGTGTCAGCCTGCCAGTAAAACAGATATAGCTGACAGGATAAAGGCTCTACACTCTGGGTGAATAATATCTCATAGCGCTCTCGCAAAAACACCCATTTCCAAAAGTGATTTATGTCATAACATGCCAATTGTTATGTGAATAATGATCATATTCAACATTATAGAGGGAAAAAAAATCATATCACATCATTAGTTCTTCTAATAAAACGACTTTGCCTTCAACATTTCACACACCTAAGCTATAAGCGGGGTTTCTCTAAAAGAGTGTTAGGTTAACGCAATTCAAGAACCTTGAATTGAATTAGACCATTTGAAGTAATACCTCATAGTATTCACTGATGTGTGCACCTACAGTATATCGAAGTATAATTGAGACAGAATAATGACCTACATTAACGCCTTTAAATAAAAAATCGATAATAACCTGATCTTCAAATGCTGTCAAAAGTTCCCAAACTGAGAACAAATGTATTCAAGCTACTGGTGACATGTAGTTTTGTTTAATGTAAGAGATGAATGTTAGCCTCTGGTGACAGACTGTTTCTGTTTAATGTAAGAGATTAGTGTTAGCTACAGATGACAGGTCGTTTTTCTTCAACCACATGTCTGACTTGATTGTGAGGCCTGAGATTTGACTTTAAAGTGAGTTATAAAATTCTGTGTATTCTAACTGACCACAGCTAGACCATCCTGGCCCTTCCCTTTAAACCAGGTAGCCAACATAAAGCATCTACTGTATATTGCCTGCTGCTGAAAAATAATATCCCTTGGCACTGCTGGTCCCCCTGGGTATAGTAATCATGTCTGAGATATTGGTGAAGGGAGGGGAGCGGGAGGTCAGTAATTGGATAAACCTTTTCTTCATGTGTCAACCGCATTGTTTAGCTGGCCTGTCATATTCTTTCTGAAGCCACTGTAAGTGGCTACGGACCAGTACACAAAAGTTATTTAAAAATCAAAGAGTGGAATCAATACTTTTCCTTTCAGTAACCACCCCCCCCCGCACACACACACACACACACACACACACACACACACCACCTCTTCCTCCTCTTCATTCTCTCTTTCCATCATATCACTCATCTTTCACTCCTCCCTTTTATTTGTTCTTTCGCTCCAGTGTACCCTGTCCGATCTCTCTCCTTCTCTCTCTCTCCCTAGTCTCTTCGTTAGAACAGAAAAGAATATAATAGAACTTTACTGTCCACTTAGAACAAAAACGGTGCTGCTTTTCAAGTGGCCACGTGATGTTTGCCCGGCTTAGGCAGGAGGCCTTCCCCGAAGGACAAGCCCTTTGAGGGGAATACTAATGCTCTATCCCTGGACCAGCCAGCGCTGCATCCAGCTAAACCTTCACAACTAATGGGGAACAGAGAGAAACATGTTTAGACATTTAGAAAAACAGCAACTGGCATGGGTGTCTGGCTGGATGTTTATTCAAAACAACCCGTTGGGGTTGGAAGGTGGAAGGGAAAAGCTAAGAATAATGTTGAGCTATGTCTTTGACGTACTGAAGACCCAGACCAAACACATCGACCATCCTTTAGGGAACGTGTTTTTGCTTGGTCATGGTGGAGAGAACTTTGAGACCACAGCAATGGAAAACCGTTCGTTGCCAAGGCAAATATGGAAAACTCTTTTTTTGCCCTTTCAATTAAAGTAGTGTTTTTTTTCTCTTTTTTTTTTCTCTCACAATCTTGGCATGTCACGAGTCCGCACCAAAAATCAATACATTGCATCAACTTTTATTAACATCATCCTTTCAGGCACACCAAATGTATTTTGCGGGTATTTGGCTATTATTGCTGATGCATTCACTGCTGTACGATAAAGGGTTGTTTCTGAAGAAAACTATGACTTTCAGTCAATGGTTCCTTGACTTCATCGCAGGCTAGTGTATCAAAAGAACTGGAAAAACTGCAAATACCAGCCTGCTTTACAGTATAGCATGCTTGGCAAATCGTTACCATTTGAAAACATTTAAGTAAGCACTGTTTCAGTGCTATTTTATGGTTTAAAAGCAATACCACATTGGTTAATTAATCCCAACATACTTGCATAGATCAATATTTTATCAACCATTATATTAGATAAAAGCATTTAGTCATCACAGACATCAACAAAAACAAACGAAAGGATGTATAGTAAGATCAAGAGCCTTCAATGATCTGACGCAAACTCCACATTCTAAAATGTCCCGGCCTTCAATAACTCTGCTTAGACCTGAGTGTTTATCAGTGGCACTGTAAAAGAAGGCAGTGATTGTAGACATCCTTTGACTCATCCCCCAGAAGCTGGTACCATTTTTATTATTTTCAACTGCCTGCTCTCCTGTGAGTTTCCTTTAAGGCTTAACAAACTGATTGCAAACCCTCTTCTTTAAAAAGGGACATTGATTGTTAAACGTATTTAGGCATTATCCCCCACAAACATACAAATTAGAAAAGACACCGAAAAATAAGTCATTCTCCTTAAGGCTGCGTTGTGTTGGGCTAATAAGAGGTGGCGTGAACAGTCAACTGTCACTCCTTCTGCTCTGTTTTTTTGAGGCCAATGAGTCCCCGAGGCATTCTGCATCTCATCGTCTTAATAAACCAACGACATCAATGGCTGTATGAGACAGCTGATTCAACATCATTCAGAGTAAATTAAATAATTATTCTCTTTACGTGATGCCACTAACCGGTCGGCACCGTAGATAGCATCTTTGTTGTATATTCTCTGCGATACAAATAGCACATGTATGTGTTGGGATTCTATGACTTTAATGTGTGCTATTGTAAATTCAGTTGTTAAAAACAACAACAACAAATTGCAAAGAGCAAGCTTTTGCATGGTAAGTACTGCTTGGATGCATGTGCATATGGTACATTATGTATGATTAAATTTACATATAAATGCATGTGCAAGTATATTTGTCTGCCATGTCTGTGTTTTATCTGATACACACACACACTCACACAGGTTTGAGGACTTTAATAACAATTTCATATTTCCTCCCAGCATCTACACCAAGGTGGCCAGAGGAAGGGGAGTTGAGATTGAGGTCACAACCTTGCCATGATGTTTTGTTGACATGTCTGGTGGCACTGAAATGGACACTGCGGAAAAGGTTACCCAATTGAACAGTGAAACACTGACAACACTAAGTACAAGATAGAGTGGCAGGAAAAGACGGAATGGGATTTGAGAGGGTTTGATAAGAGAAGCGAGACGGGATAGGCTGTGAAATATAACACACACACTTAAATACTTAAACATCATAATAAGAAAATGTAGGAACATGCAGTAGTGTCATCAGCTTAGGACTTATACAAGTAAACTTCAATATTTGACTGTATTTTGTCACAAGTGGACAAAGTGCAGCCATCTTCACAATCACATGCTTTCTTTGTTTTAGACAGCAGATTGTCTTTGGTGTGGGGAGATTGAACAGGTGATGAGGATGCCCATTCCTGTGCTGCAGTTCTTTTTTTTTTGTATTCCAATAACTGGCTCATTGGATGCCCTGAAGCGTGTGTTTGTCTATCTGAACGCTGGATGTCACTTTGACACAGATGTCTCCTGTTCCTTTGAACATCAAGTGGCGTGTGATGAAGAAAAGAAAAAAAAAGAGGACAAATGAAGTGGAATGAGCCTCTCTAACCCTCCTCCCGTGATTGCAGATGGTTTTCTCAGGTAGGATGTGTGTTGATAACAAGCAGACGTTTCCAGTCGTCTCCTGGGGCCTCCACCTGACAGGTTACTTCCATTCCAATTCAGGGACTTTATCTGGAGGATTTCTTCCATGTTATGTTGCCACAGCTGCTAGCATAGAGTCTTAGGAGAACAGATACACTCAAAGTTCCATAGAGTCTTAGGAGAACAGATACACTCAAAGTTCCATAGAGTCTTAGGAGAACAGATACACTCAAAGTTCCATAGAGTCTTAGGAGAACAGATACACTCAAAGTTCCATGGGACAAACAGTGTATCAGGCTATAACTCGTCTTTGAGAAGAAGAAAAATACTTATATTAGCCAATATTGTGCTACATCCTCATATTCTCACAAATAAATGAATTGTTTTTCTATTAATCAGGATGGAGAAAACCTCTGGGCTATGGTGGAGAATGACTCTGGCCACACGGCCAAAGCGGTAGAAATGATAATCTCTCACATAAAATCAAGGCAATTTTCAGAGTAACCTTTCCTGCACATGGTGAAGCTTTGACATTTTACTGTTTTGCATAAATTATCAGTAATTATTTCCGTGCCCGGAAGATGATAGCTGACACGGTAAAGCTGACATGTTGGTTTAATTCCCAACATAAGCTTCTGACATTTTAACTAATTCTTAGTACTACCGCTTCCAATATTCATTGCTAAAGCTCTTTAACATGAAATCTGTAAATAGTTTGCGTGCAATTGGCCCAGAGGGGTTCGACAATATTCCATGTACGATGGGGAACGTGACTGGATCCTTCTCTGCCTGGTCAATCACACATTAAATGTTTAAATCTGGTTACACGTAAATTGTGCAACCTTCCTGTTTCCCCTTCAAAATGTTCTTTTTCTTTATGGGTGTTTTTTTTTTAACAGGGGAGCCTTGCTTCCTCTGGCACTGAGAGTTAAACCACTCTGCGACCCGGGTCTTTTTCACACCGGGGGGAGGTTTCCTCCGGGCAACCTTCAAGGCATCAAGCCCCGGCATGGGACCCGAGACCTGCGGAGATAACACTCTATTGTAGCCTGCTGCCGCTCGATTTGTGAGCATCTGGACAACAGCAAAGAGCCACTCCATGACACCGCAGAGGAAACGGCTGGCCCTATTAAAAATGCATCTGGAAAAGCAAAGATCAGTGTGATTCTTCTGCTAAAGGAACCCAAAGAAAAAGAGGCAATGTACAACATCCAGTCCACTTCCAACCCCCAAAACACCCCCTTTTATGTGCCACTTCAGTAGAACCATATAAATAGACCAGGAAATGGGACAGCAAAGAGGGCGAGTGGCTCTACTGGAACTCCCTGTGTTAAAACAAAATGGCAGCAGCGAAGGTCAGCCTGGCTTACTGCCATTCATTATTGAAAAGAAAAGAAAAACGTGCCGCACTTTTAGTCTGATATTCCTTCGATAGGTGTTCAAGTAAATTCTGGTCACTGAAGACATACAAGAGAATGTTTTGTCCCTTGGAGGTTGAGTGTGCCACACTGGTAAGTGGAGAAGATACAGATTCCTCTAAATCACCTAAATTAAACTATGATTAGATTGAAATGTATAATATTTGTAATTGTAATTTTTTGAAACAACATTAATTACTGTAATTTAAATTGTAATTAATTGCAAAATTACATTGCTCTGTTAGAGAAAATCATATCCAAACTAGGATGTTTATTATTCGATCATATTAATGAGTTTTAATTATATGTCTTAAAAAATTATAAAAAAGATATATATGAACATGGTTTCAGATAGAGTTGCAAGAGTTTGAATGTGCTGCATATTTCCCTGAGTAAGGTCTCCAAATCATTATAATACCGACCGGTCACATTCAACTAGGACACCACTATGACATCCTTTTTTAAAACATAGGAATATCCAGAGGTCCAGTACAACAGCCCTGCTATACATCAGGGACCTCTAAAAGCACAATCCTACCTACCACTAGAGAAAGAGAAAAGGAGTCCCTCCCAAACTATTCTTCCTACGACGGCAACTATAACTGATGTGGAGGGGAGTGTAGCGAGGAACCATCACTCCTGAGTGTGTTTGGGTTAAGGTCTAGACTCGGCCCGTCTCAGTGATTTATGAGAGGTTGAACATTTACACCTTGGCTTTCCCTTACTGTCTGACCAAGTCATTCATCATGGCCTCCACATAACGAATGGACTTGTTTCTGGTGCCGCAGCTAACAAGACGGCAGGGTCCTGAGAGTTCAGTGAAGTGAGATTACGTCCAGGAAAAAGGGAGCGGGCCCAGAACAGTGGGCCTCTAGGGGGGTGGAGGACGCTGTTGTTGTGTGACTGTGTGTGTCAAAGAGAGAGAGAGAGAGATGGAGGGAGAGCATGATAAAGAGAGAGAGAGAGAAATAGTTGTATGTAGGTGTGAGAGATAGAGAGTGAGAAAGGGATGTGTGTTTGAGAGTTTGTGCATGCGTAAAAGAGAATGTTTGTGAATGTGTTGTTTTTTTAGATACATGGCTGTAAATGGGTGTGAAGTTGACCATGTGTGTGTGTCTGAGTGTGTGAGAGAGAGAGTGTGAGAGAGAGTGTGAGTGTGTGTGTGTGTGTGTGTGTGTGTGTGTGTGTGTGTGTGTGAGTGTGTGAGTTTGTGTGCTTGTTAGTAAGGGGAAGGGATAAAAAAGTTGTCAATGACTAACAGTGAACCACAGGGCACTACAGTGTACGCTGCAAGTTGCAACAGCTGACAGAGTCCAATAACAGAAAGTGAAGTTATTTTTTTTTCTCAAGGAATGAAGAAAGGGCCACCCCCGCTACACACAGACATATTGTGGCGAGAAACACATCTGGTAGTGGGTGGATTACAATGAATACACTGTTCCAGGCAGCAATACCATGTTTCCCTTTCTGTATCATCCATCACGTTCTTCCTCAAATCTTCAGATTCCGAACAGAGGTATTAATTTTTCTAGAGGTGGACCATATAGCATTAGAACAATGGTGTTGATCCAGGGCACCTTTAATTCATTCATTCCTTCCTTCCTTCCTTCCTTCTTTACTTAACAATACTTTTACTCTCTCTACATTGGATAATACAGTTGAAAGAATGTTGTACAGCTATGATATTTATTAGGAACTTTCAATCTGCTCATCGTAGCGCTACTTAAAATATTACTTTAGTTCCAATTCGGCCTTCACTGACTAGATCGTGGCCACGACATTGAAACAAACACAATTGCATCCTTTCAGCAGATAACAAAACCTGCACACTAACGTCAAGAAGCCAAGTGGAGCTTTTTCAACAGAGTGATTTGTGCGCTAGGAGGACCACATTGAGTCACGATTGGTCACTGAAAGGCTTTCGTTATCATCATCATCATCATTCATCATCTTACAAAACAAGGCTCTACATAGAGCCTGGCCTGAGTATGTAATGTGACTCCTGAAGTACTTTACCCGTGACTTTAGAGCATGTTCAGTGATACATAGTGGGACAGGTGGGCTGTTAGTGGGTGTGAGATTGGCCATGTGTGAGTGTGTTTGTTGTGTGTGTGCTCTACAGGTTAGGATTAGGAAGGAAGGAAGGAAGGAAGGAAGGAAGGAAGGAAGGAAGGCAGGCAAGGACCCTGTGAGCACATGGGCCATTGACAGCCAAGGCAACAGGCTGAAAGGTGCTAGTTGGGGGACTGTACTCTATTTCTCCAGAGGTGTGCACACCATGCAATGCCCCTGTTTGACCGCCAATGAATCACTGTTTGACAGTTACACAGTCTGATTCTCTCTCTCTCTCTCTCTCTCTCTCTCTCTCTATTTATCGTCTCGCTCTCTCATACAGACACACACACACACACATACGTATCGGGACTAAATAAGTACTGCTGAGACTTCTAGACTTCAGTGAAATAAGTCCCTTTTTGACCCACGCTTGAAGTGGAGAGCACCCTATTGAAAGCCTTTTTACAGACACAACCCCTCCTCTTACAAGCCCTCCTCCACTACACACACACGCTCACTAATGGCTTTCCCTCACAACGGCAGGAATGACATACAAAATTCATCCTCAGCCCACAGAGGCAGCAGATCACAGTCACTAAAGTACTAGGCCGACCATGTCATTTGTGAGGTTCTGCGACGCAAGCATCGCCAGAAGTGCTGCCGGTCCAGAACTGAATACGGCCCAATTTTCCTCTCACGTGACGTGGCAGCGCGCCGTGCACGGGAGACACATACCATTTTGGAGCTGAGTCTCTAACTAGACAGCTAATGAGACATGCTGGTTAGAGGGAGCAGGTGAGGCAGGGTAAGGGAAGAAAGTGTGAGGAGTTGGGAGAGAAATGACATAATTGCCAGGGAATCTCTACAGGGAATCTGCATTGACAGTGAGATTTAGTCTAGAACTAGGCTTAATCCCTGTATGGGAAACCGGGCCATCGTCTATTTCCATTTCTTTAAATTTTTTCCTATATGTGCTAGCGACTAGAGACTATTTTTATCAGACGATGCCCAGATTATGCTTCTGTTTACAAAGTGTTGATGTGGCCCATGATCATTTCACACAGATCAGTAAACTGAAGAACCACACCATACATATGGATATTGTCTGTAATTTGTAGAAAAAAAAAAAAAAATCTCTACACGGAATTTAACGCTTTCAGTGCCAAATAGGAAGACCAGATATGTAGAGTGAGCTTGTATGTTGTAAAACATACAATTCCTTACCTAAGCTTTTACAAGTAATGTAAGTTGTTTACAATATAACTGTAAGTTCTATAGTTTTTTATATGTTGCTGTTTTGGTGTGTGGTAAACTCAAAGGCTTGGTCACGCTGTTGTCTTTTGTTTGGAAAACTGTATTTATTTGTGACTTTGTGTCTTTTCAATCACTCAAAGAGCTTCTGTAAAATAGTCCAGTTCCCAATAGGACTCCTCTTCTTTAGGTGAAGGATAATTTCTTTGCTTTAAATATGCATTTCATCCTTTATAGGGGAACAGTTTTTCAATATATGCAGTCAAAATGAAACCTACAACAGCATAAAGGTAACAAACTGAAAATAAAAACAAACACCCTGGAAAGAGAAAGGCAAGCTGTGAAAACCCTTTAATGACACATACTGAAATCACATCTCCTCCACTATAACCACACACCACCCGACCTCCCCCCCAAACCCTATGCCATTCAACCTCCCCCCGACCCCTCCCTGATCTTCAAAATGGAGAGTCAGGGAACGGATGAACCGGATGTACAGCTTGTCCTTCTCCAGCAACACAAACTAATGACAGCTCCTGAGTTAGGAAAAGACGAGACAAGCTCAACACCGGCACGCCCCATCAAACTGTCTTCCAGCGAGACCCCTTTGGACCGGCATACGGCGTACAATCGCTGACCTGGCTCTGTGACTCACACTAGACCAGGGCCCCGCGCCTTCAATGGACACGCACACACACGATGGGTGGATTATTGCATTATTTTCACCTTCCGCCGTGCAGCACTTTGGAGAGCCTATGGCGTCAAAATGTAATTTCTCCTCAGGGAAGAGTGTGCTGGGGGCTCTTTTGTTGATTTCCCGTCATCGCCGAGAAAGCTAATGAAAACGAATGCTTGTTGGAGGGAAATGATTTGTTTAAAAGAAGCCGTCGCACTGATGGAGGAGGGTGTAGAGAAATAGTTTGGTCGAGGTGTCTTCTCTCTCTGAAGAGGGCCTCAGCGCGCATTGCTCTCTCCCTCTCTCTCGTTCACCTTCACTCCATCTTTTTTCCTTTCTCTTGCTCTCCCTATGTGGTTTTCTCTCTCTCTTTTTCTCTCTCTCTCATACATTCTCTCTCTCTCTCTCTCTCTCTCTTTCTCTTTTCCCTGGACACTGCAGCCATTTGTATTTGAATGTTTTGACAACCTTGTAAATTGCAGTATTGATTCGCACCAAGGCAAAGGATAGAAATACAAAGTCAGACGGGGCACGGAGGTGTGCGTGTGTGTGTGTGTGTGTGTGTGTGTGTGTGGGTTGAGCATGTAATGAATGATGTTGTGAAGCGGATGACCTTTGCCGCACGCGTGCAGGTCCCTCCTCTCCTGTAGCTGTTTTCATTTCAAGAAAGTCCCCTTGTCGCCATGCTTACTCAACCACAGGCATACACACACACGGAAAAACACACACACACACAGGCACACACACACACACACACACACACACACACACACACACACACACACACACACACTCTCTCACACACACAGGCACACATGGTCATGGCTAAAACAACAGCATCAGCGTTAGCTCCCGAGTCAGACCTGATTACTGGAGGCAGTCCCTCTGCGTCTGAGAAGCACTCAGGACGTTCTCTTTGTTGATTTCATTAAACGACAGCGAGACGCCACCATGATGATGATGTGGGGAGTGCGACGGCAGGAGAGAGAGAGAGAGAGAGAGAGAGAGAGAGAGAGAGAGAAAGAGGGAGAGAGAAAGATGAAGAGACAGAAAGAGGGAGGGAGAGAGAAAGATGGAGAGAGAGAAAGAGGGAGAGTTAGAGACAGAGAGAGAGAGAGAGAGAGAATGAGAGAGAGAGGGAGAGAGGGAGAGAGGTGAGGTAGCAGGGGGTGATGACACAGATAGAGCAGTGAAACACGGGGAGCTGGCAGCGTGCCTGGATGATGTGCTCCTCTCCTGTCTCTCCAAACAAAGCCAGGGGCCATTCCATGCTGCATGTTACCGGCTCGTTGTTCTGCTTGTTGTTGTTTTAGAGAAAAGGGGTTGCCATGACACGAGTCCCTCAAAAGCATCGGCTCATCCAAAGATCAATGACGGAGAAATCAATCCTAACAAAATTGATTTTTTAGGGTCTTTAGGGGTTCATTAAATCAAGGCTAAGGTCAAGTTAAGCCACATTGCAGATGAGAGTGAGTCGTACTTCCAACCTAGAACCGCCTGCCTGCCTGCCTGCCTGCCTGCCTGCCTGTCTTTCTTTCTTTCTTTCTTTCTTTCTTTCTTCTTTTCCATATACAGTATGAAAGTTTTACTGGATATAACACATTGGGTTTGATGATGTCTTTACTACTTCAAAAGCAAAACCATCGTCACACCAAACTGTCTCTGAACTGCATGTGAGGGAAGTATAGATATGGGTGTGTGTGAGTGTGTGTGTGTGTGTGTGAAATCAAAGTGTTGCAGAGAGAGACAGAAAGCAGAGGGAAGGAAAGAGAGTGAGAGCAGAGGGGGGTGGTAAATCGTCTATAGCTGACTTCAAAAGAGATTTGAGGAGTCTGTCAGGGAAGCTGGAGATGTACATTAGAGGAGCTGTGATTTCCTTTGCTCTCGGTGCAAAGTCATATCTTTCTCCCTGGCTCATCTGTGATTCTTATCGGAAGTAAGTAATGTGAATACCAGCCCCCCCCCCCCCCAAAAAAAAGGTGCATGCTTTCACACTAGAGTGTAACAAAGTTGTTCAACGTTTAAGAAAATTACAACTAAGACTGTGGATCACAAGGTTTAATGGGGCTAACATCTTGGTGAAGTACTGGCCAAATATGTGGAACCCAACGTGTTTTCATCTCCACGGTAGTCTCTGACGTGGTGTGTGTGTAATGCAATTTGTTATCTACACTATAGTGTTCAGTCTTTCAATAGTGCGATCTCTTTGGAATATATTTGACAACTATTGGCTAATTAACAGCTTGCATTTTTTTTTTAAAGCGTTCTAAGAGTTTGGTTGGTATGCAACAAAATTGGTTTACGTAACTTTATGTCTCTGAATTCGTGGAAAGATACAAAGTACAAAGTAAACTTTAGGAAAAAGGCCCCACATTAAAAACAAGCAAGTGTGTTAGCGTGCCAATTAGCTTGTTTTGCTTAACATTGCATAAAATCACACCTAAACCGCATCGGTTGCGCTTTCCTTTCTCTTCTAATTGTGCCCGTATCGTACAGTTATACAAGAAGGAAACTGGAGCCAAAATGGGCAAAAAACTACTTTTTTTTTGCATGCAACTAAAAACAACCAATTTATGTGTTACTGTTCTCTTCCAAAACGTTTTTGTGACTGATAATTACATTCACAACAACAGTATTCAATAGCATCTCCTGTACAACAAGCCAGACAGCACCATGAGCACATGGGAGGTTTGAAAAAAGAAAAAAAAAAACGATCTAACTATCACGTACAGTGGCGGGAATTCGTTTTGGAATGAAACATGTGTCTTTACGGGCCTCCCATAGGCCTGTGTAACGCGCATCACTCCTGAGCTTTCAGCAACATCTGGTGTGATCTCTCTATTCAATCTGTCACTGTCCCCAGTGAGGACCCAGGGACCACAGTGTTAAGGGACCTATTCATATGCTCCTCCTCCTGCTGGTTGTTGGAAGGGTGGGTTTTAATATTCCTGAAGGGACCCTGTTTGGGGGGGGGGGGGGGGGGGGGCTAGGGTGTCTGGAGGCACGTGTGCCGGGGGATCCCCAGGGGATGTGAGTGTGTGTGCTTCAAGAGACATGTGGGAGAGACTCTGTGTGTTTGTGTGCGTGTGTGAGAGAATTTTTTGCGTATGTGTGAGAATGTGTGTGTGTGTGTGTGTGTGTGTGTGTGTGTGTGCTTATCCAAGAGGTCAGAAGAACATGCTTGCACAATCATGCAGCCAATTTCACCCTCCATCCTTGTCCCCCTTTTCCCTGATTCTCTACCTGACCTCCCGTCGACTGTAGTATCTGGGCGCAGTGTGTTCCTAGCCCTGCTGGTTCAAACGCAGCACAGACCCTTGTTTACTATTCCTTCATGCAGTGCTGAAAGCTAAAGTCCGTTTAGAACGGGAAAATTTTTTATTTGCAGTTAATATAGTTTATTGGAGAGGTTCTATTGATTTAATGCTGTAAACATCGATGTAATTGGGTATGCACTGAGTAACATAAAACACGATTTATTTTTGTTTTTCTCAGTTACCAAAGGTTTGACACAGAAAACAAAATGGTTTGAAACAGGCCAGGTCAGCATGAATACCAGCAAGGATTGATGGATTTGGACTCTGGTTCAACGTTGTGGGTTTTTAAGTTGGACATATATTGGCTAGAAACAAATCTCAACCATGCAGTTTTTTTATTTTATTTTACACCCCCCCCCCCCTATTTTCTTTTTTCAATCTCCGTCTGGAGTGGAAAAATAAAATGACATCTGTGCGCTGTCACAGGCCCACTTTACGTCCCTCCTTGTATGTCTGTCTGTCTGTGGGACCGGGCCATGTTGGTTCTGTGGGCCCAGTGGTACCGCGGAGGCATGATTAGCCAGACAGGTATCCTTTACCTCGGAGGTTGGAGACCTAGCGGGCAACTTTTATGTCAGGGCGTAATTTATACAAAGCCCTGAGTCTCTCCCCTCTTTAAGTCCCCCGTGCCCTTTATCTGCCAATCCCGTGCCTTTCACAGGGCCTGAGATGAAGGATGATATCCCTAATGTTCATGACAAATTAATCCGCAGGGGGAGAGACAGCGACAGTGAGCTGCCGGTGGGTCATCCCTTTGACTAAGTCTGTCATTTCACATGTCCAGGGCCGCGCGTGCCGGGCCGCATGTATAAGCAGAGCATTTGTATAACCTGAATGAAGAGGAGTGGGCAGGAGGAGGAGGAGGGTATGGGGTGTGTGTGTGTATGTATGTGTGTGTGTGCACAGATCGCGCGGAGGCCCAGTTCTGAATGCTAACGCCGAAGAAAAAGGAAGTTAATTGGCTCAGGATGTTTCACTTCAGCACCAATAAAGGAATTTGGAGGAAATTGAACATTACGTAGGGTAAGGATTATGCAGGAGCGCTGTAGGTCGCACAAGGACGATGCTGCTCTGAATATTACTGTACTAACACTTGCAAAAAGGAAGAAGCAAAGTTTGCTACTCAATACCGAAATAGTAGCCTGACGTATTGAAAGTAATTGTCATTACATTGGCTCATGGTAGAAATATAAAGTTTTTGTGATTGTTGTACACCAGGGAGTAATGTCGTTTTAAATGTAAACATCATGCTCAGTGTACAAATGAGAGCAAAATCCAAACTTGGCAAGGTGTGAAACATAAAGCACAATCACATATTTTTTCTGTCCAATATGCTGCTCTCTGTATTGAGTGTACCGCAGTACTTTAAGTGACATTAGAGTCATTTAAGTCCACCTGGCACTTAAAAATCAAGCAATCAGGTTCAATCAGGTTGCTAGGCAACTCCTGGACTGGTTTTCTCTTGTTTACATTATGCATATTCTCCAAGTGTAAAAAGGCAGCCTGGCGCTTGCCATGGCTAAATTGCCTATGTAGAGAATTTGAATCTGGGAAAAAGACAAAATTAAACTCTAAAATAATCCACTAAAATTACCACTTTATTGTTGTCAAGAGCAAAACATCTATTTATTGGTTTTCCATGATTGTGATTGTCTTTCTGTCCCATCAACTCCATATGTTTCCTAAGTTTATATTTTACAATTATATGAATGCACTGATGCCTTTCATAGCCCAATACACACACACACACACACACACACACACACACACACACACACACACACACACACACACACCAGAAAAACAGAGGCACACACAAAAAGCAATCCACTGTGACATAAACAAATAAATAAATATCAGGGAATCGATGGAAGGACTCCCTGGGCTGACAGTTTCCAATAGGGATAACTGGGAGTCAGCCGGGAACTGATAGCATTTTGTCTTATGCCCTGGGTTTGATTGACAAATAATGGCCCCACTGATGTTGTTTTTCTTAGCCAGCCCCCTCGACAGGTAACGGACAGCCATCTCGCTGGTTTGTGGCATAGGGGGAACAATTACTAGGAGGTGCCCGAGGTAGAACCTGACAGAGGGAGAGTTTGTTAGGAGGGAGGTTGGGGAGGCAGGGAATTAGCACGGCCTGGGAGACGGCCTAGCAAACTGCAGTTGCAGAGAGAAAGAGAAGGAGAGAGAGAGAGAGAGAGACTTTCAGAACACAGCTCAGCGCAGACCAGAGTTCCCCAGAGCAGAACTGCTTTTCCCAGACTCCCCTGGCACAGCCTGTAGCCTGCCATTATCCTGCAGCCAAGATGGAAAGGAGAAAAGCATTGTGGGATTTGCGGTCCCCCTGTGTCCCTTTTGCATTAAACTTTGTGTGTGTGTATGTAGGTTTATTCAAAAAATTAAAGTCAACATGGCGGTTGAGTGTTTTTTGGGTATGTATGTGTGCGTGTATGGTCTCAAGCATACATCCTCCCAAACTAACACACATACACACTCACACGCGCAAATGCATTTGCCTCCTGCTGTCAATTGAATAAACAAAATATACCAGAAAAGGATGCTTATTATGCAGACACTTCTGAATAAATACTTCTATTAATGATCGCTAAAGTCTGTCCAAAGTTGCCGGCACTGCACCAATATGAAACCTATTTATCATACAGTGTAACTTTCCTATGGTTTTAAGATACATAAGAGATAAAAAAAAAACATCGTCACTTCTCTGTAATACTCTCCTGAGTATTCAGTTCATGTCGGCACTGTTTCTAAAACCACAGTGCAGCGGATACAGAGACAAATACATACACACGGACATAGAGGTATAAGGGCAGAAAGGAAATTGGAGACTTAGTCATAGAGACCAAGAGGCAGTCAGAGAAAAAGTCAGTCAGGCAGACAGGCAGAAAGACAGAGGCAGAAAGGTAGGCAGACAGGCAGAGAGGCAGGCGGGCAGGAAGGCAGAAAGTCAGGCAGGCAGGCAGAGATGCAAGCACAAAAACAGAGGCAGACTGGCAGGCAGACAGGCTGAGAGACAGGCAGAAAGTCAGGCAGACAAGCAGAGACGCAAGCAGAAAAACAGAGGCAGAGACGCAAGCAGAAAAACAAAGAGGCAGGCAGACTGGCTGAAGGACACCTTGTGGTGGTGGGGTGGCCTTGAGGGTTGCAGGTGAACATGTTCTCCCTCTTAGTACCACAAAGCAGTCATGTACGGCGACGCGCACGGACACCCGCGGACGCCACGGAAACGGATGATCAAGATCAAAGGGAAGCGTGGAACACGGCAGAACGAGGGGATCTGTGGGCTTAGGGGCTCATTAGGAATATTACGGAGGTAAGGCTGGGAATTAGCCGGCTGGGAATTAGCGCTGTGAGACAGTTTTCCTTAATACAAAAGCCGCAGAAAGGCTGGCGGTAGCATGCTCTCCTGGCGGGGTAAAAGGGATCGGGAAAAAGCTGCTGCTGGGGGGGAAGAGAGAGAGAGGCTGATCAAATGTCACTCCTGGACTAAAGTTAGAGCTGGGAATAGGAAATGTCTTCCCCTGCATTGCAATAGAGTTTATTTTTTTCCATCCTTAGAAGAGAGGCAATTCTGCTAATTAATTTAGCGGCAATCATTTACTCAATTGGATTTACCTAGAGATGAAATCAAATTGAACCTTTGTTTCATGGGATATACATATATATGTATTTTTTTGTTTGTTTGTTTTTCAGCTTCTTTAACAAATGTTTACTTCATCAATGTGTATGCTATGCTAAATACAGATTCACTTACAGTATGATCTGTCCAGTTCATGTTTAGCCATTGGTTAAAACCAAAGTCAATTAATCAATTAGGCCAATCAGACAGCACTGCTTCAAATTCAGTGTGTGTGACAAGCCAGCTGTTCAAATACCTCATCCTTCCTGTTTGCTGGTGTGAGTGTGTGCACATCTCTCTGTGTGTGTGTGTGTGTGAGTGTGGAAAGATGCTTCTAGGCGTTGTTAACGTTGCTGTAAACGAGCAAGTATTTATATCCCTCATATGCACCCCTACCAGCCAGGGGCCATAATCCTTCACACCCAAACACACACACACATCCACAACACAAATCCACACACACACACACACACACACACACACACACACACACACACACACACACACACACACACACACACACACACGCACATGCACACATACACACGCACACACACAACCACCCAAAGAAATACGCATAATCAATGCTTCTCCGCATTATGAATGGAAAGTGTGGGGGGCTAGACAGCAGCACCATCTGGATAGGGGTATCGCCTTCCATCTGTGTGATGGAGAACTTCCTCCGAAGGGCCTTGGTGAGGAGAAGAGGCACACTTTACAACTAGCTGTAGCGCTGACGGCTATGAGCTAGCAGAGCCAAAACACATCCTTATCCATGACTGACTGATTCATACAGGAACCAGTGGTTGTGGGGCTCGATATCAGCCCCAAAGCAAAAACCCCCATCACCGCTATTAGAGAGAGAGAGGTATTGAGTATTATTGAGGAGGCCTGCTAGCTGCCGTAGTGTTCCTCCAAGCTTCCGCAGATTGACTCATGCTTACTTCCTCCACCCGACACCACCCTCAATCAACAGCCTAATCTCACGCAGGCCTTATCATTTTAACAAGATCAAGGAGAACTAATTGGATCATAGTCCTACAAATGTTGTCATCGTTTCAAAGGTATGGTCTTGTGGTAAGTCTGAAAGTAGTTCTAGAGTCAAACTTCACTTTTTTTACTTTTTATTCGGCAAGCAATTAACACAGACAGTCAGAAACAGATGTGTGAACTCATGCAAGAACATGCAATCTTGGGATCCGGCATGCATGCACGCACGCACGCACGCACACTTTCTCTCACTCACACATATACATGCACGCATGTTAACACATACGCACATGCACACGCACACACACACACACACACACACACACACACACACACACACACACACACACACACACACACACACACACACACACACACACAGAGGTGTTTCTTGTCAACAGGAGCTCATGTTAACAGCCATGAGCTGGTTAGGGTAAGGTGAGTATTGAAGTGACATAAGGCAGTTCACACTGAACCTTGAGAGAAAGACTAAATTTAGGCAAACGAGGGAAGACGACTTGAGAGAATGAGACAGCGAGAGACAGGGAGAGCTAGTGGGCCCGAAACAAAGAGCAATTATGCACATGTTAATTTCCATATCTCATTTGATATTGATGTTAATACACTGACAGGCAAAAAAAAAAAAAAAGTTTATTCCCAGTTGCAAATGATTACATTTGGCTAATTGCTGTAATTTGGTACCACACAATTATTTCTAACAGCCTCATAACACAACAAAACCCATTTGTTCCGTGCGTTTTGTTTTTCTACAACTGATACATTACAACACACACTGTAGCTACACAAATGTTACAGCTCAACAGTTTCACCCCCTCGGAATCAATTTCACCTTTCCCGCAGATGGGAATACAGTTGCCAGTGCTCCTCCCGCGCTGGAGTACAAGAGGGTGGTGATTAAGGTGATGTTGCCTCACAGAGCAGTGCTACACCGCGCCACCGGCTTCACCACCGGCTTCACCACGGTGCCGCCCCGCGTGCGTCGTTGTGTGGGAAGAAGGCGAGCGCTCCCATTTAGCGAGCTCTCTTATTTAATTGTTAATGGCGAGCACAAGGCTGTGTGATCCGCCCGTTCCGTGTCGGCCTTGTTAACACGTGTCCCCGGGCGTGTTTGGATACGGCATGGCTGCCGCGTTGAGTCAACGGTGCAGGCAGGGGTCACCCCCCTCTCGTATCCGCAGGCTCCGACTTGAGTTTCAAACCAAACACTTGAGGCCCTCGTCGGGAGGCCCGCAGCGCTGCGCTCTCGTGGGCTGGCCTTAATCATATCGAGATCACATGTTATTACACCCTTTCTCCTTTGTTAATTGCTTCCTCTCAGATAAGGCTGCAAATGACGCCTGTTTCTACTGCAGGTGGTGATATATGTAGATTTTTGTTTGTTGCAAAAGCGGCGTTCAATGAAAAGAACACATTCATTTAGCTACAAGGATGTAAACATGAGAAAGGACAGGGCCACGCGCACGTGAAAGCCTCCATGAACACTCTTCTCATATGTAGTACTTTCACTACATTTGCATTTTCATCGTTTAGCAGATGCTTTTATCCAAAGCGATTTACAATGAGATTACAGGGACATTCCCCTCTGGAGCAATTTAGGGTTAAGTGCCTTGCTCAAGGACACACTAGCGGTGGTGTCCCCAAGGTGGGATTTGAGCTTATGACCTTTTGGTCGCCATGTAGCCGTCCTACCCATTAGGCCGCCACTAATCCAATAACTACTACTGCTATTATTGTTATGTTTTATTGGGTGGACAACTTTAGAAAAACTCAGTGGGTGAGTGAATGATTAGAATTGGTAGCCTGAGTACTGGATGATCTGAGTTAATGCTTTGCATCATACCTGGCTGTGCCATCCCTACATACAGGGAGTCCCTGTAGGGCAAATGCATCTTAATAAAATACACTGTTTGGCAATTGGCTATTGCACTCATACCATGTATATATAAAGAAAACTTTACAAATATGAACAGGACGATTTGGCCAGGTTTAATCATCTCAAATGAAAACTGATGATAAACTGGTCATTATAAGTGAAACAAAAAAAGGTTTTCTAACTGATATACAATAGATGTTTGGACCACTGTTACTCATGAGCCTGAATTAGAACTTAAAACAAAACTAGAAAAATAAGATAAGTTAAAGGGATACCTCACCGATTTTCTAAAACAAAATGTTGTTATTTAGGCTACATTGAACAAGTTTGGGTCATTGGCTTGATTAACCCTCCTATTATCTTTGGGGTCAATTTGACCCCTTTCAATGTTTGACTTCACTAAAGAAATTATTGGCATCATATTGGCTTCATATTTAATGACTTTTCCAATTTTAGTGGAGACAACTAGCTAAACATCGAGTGACATGATAATATGTTTTCAATGTTCTGTACACATGTTGTACGCATCGGTGGCCTTTGAGGTCAGTTTGACCCCAGGCTGTTTTAGCTGTATAAAACACATATGAACAATTAAGAATTAAGTCAAATTTGTTCTGGTGGTTGTGGCTGATATTTGAGTCGCCATGAAAAACAATTGTATAATCTTCAAAATACTTCCCTATGCTTTAGGGCCCCAGACTGACATAACCATGCATTCAGTAAGACGAGAACTCATTATAGTTCAAACCACATTGGGGAGGAAAACACATAATTTCTACAATAACTTTGTATAAGGGGGGCTGAGCGAGAGGGATGTTTAATTGAATGGCAGATTTATGTAGTTCACAAAGAGACAAAGTGTCTGACAAATAAACTTGGTTAAATCATTTCAATTATAGTAATTTTCTGAAGGCTTTAATTACTGGGGTCAAATTGACCCCAAGGACAAAGGATGTTAGTAAATTTGAAGATAAGTGGGTTATGTGAAATTCACATATTTTTCCGACTACCGGCATTTAAAGGTTAATTCATTGCACACCACAGTGCCCAAAGAACATTGCGCAAATGAAACTCAGAACCAGCAAAGGCTCTCCTCTCCCTTAAAAAAAATCAGGAAAGACCCTTGTTCACGCAACAGAGAATCATTTTCTCAACTTGTTTGACATTCTGCTGTTTGATTGCAAAATGCTAAATGACAATACAATGTTTAAAATTCAACATTCGTATCTGATGAAAAACATATCAAAAGATCGAAAATGGGTGAACAATCGCTTTAACTTGAAAAGACTTTAAACAGCGGTGCATTTGCGCCTCTATTAACTGTGTGTTTGTGTGTCTGCTGGTGTGTGTGTGTGTGTGTGTGTGTGTGGTTGTGCTTTTGTTTGTGGTTATGTACTCGTATGTGTGAGTGAAAGCACTTGATCATTTGGCATCTCAGTCGCCGTCATTCTCTGGGTCTCTTCACAATCAGTTCAATGCCAAGGCTTGTTAAAGAACTATAATAAAGACAAATTGGCGACTGCCAGATTTTTGGCAGCTCTGTGCGCAGCCAGAATGGATCTCCGATCTAAAAGGACAAGAAAACACATGATAGGACAACAACAGCAAGGACGTTTAGGTTTGTGAATGTGCATTGCTATTCAGATGGCTCAGAACGACAGTGAAGCCTCTAATTGAGTGTGATTGATTTTCAGAACACAGCTTGGGGCTGCTGAGGCAAGCCAGATTTATGACCAACATTAGTTTATTTATAATTGCTTTTCCAAAAATGGTTATCTTGTGTGTTTATGTGTGGGTCGGGTGGCGGGTGAACTTTGGGGTGGGGTTAATGCCTTTTGGTTTGTTAGTGTGGATGGTGTAGGTTGTGGTAAGGGTTTCTCAATGTGTGTGTTTGTTTACTTGTATGCGTGTCTTCTGTTTCTTCAAAATGTATGTGTAGGTTTCTCCAAAAAATCAGCTTTTGCCATTGAAGAAAGCTGAAAGAAACTGGCTGCATCGTGGGTTTGGTTAGTAGCTTAAACTATACCTTTTCACTCTCTCTTAGCATTGCACTTCAATAGTTCAAAGGGAGGGAGTTTTGACACCCTGATAGATTGAAAAACGGCAATACATTTTGGCACTAGAATTAATATTGCATAAGAGAACCGGTTTCAGAGGTCCATCGAAAAATACACTGAATAATTGATCATGAAAGCCAAGTTCAAAACCAACCCATCCACGCTCATAGATGTTCTTACCCTGCTGAATGAAAGTTTAAACCATCAACAAAATAAGTTTGTGAAGTGTGTGTACGCGTGCATGTGTGTGACAGGCCCTCGTTTGATTTAAGGGAATGTATAATTCAGAGAAATTCACACCAGGGTTCATACCCATGCCTTGCTCAAAAGCACTTTGGCTGTGGTTTAAAGGGGAGTGAAATTATAGACCGTAACACAGCTTTTTTCAGTCCCATGCTGTTCCCATAGAAACGAATACCTCGTAAAGGTCACACAAACAATCCCACACGCACACCCCTAACAAGTTTCCAAAGAATTATTGTGCATCTAACTACATAAAATATCAGTCGCAGCGCACCAACTGAAACAAACACACACAGACACACACACGCACACAAAAAACCATGACTATTCCTGTCTTATTAGAAGAAAGAGGTGTAAAGTCATGAGCAAGTTCACAGAGGCTTTTTGTAGAGACAGAGACAGAAAAAGAAAATTAACTCTATTCACCAAACAGCTCTTCCTAGTAAAGGTTGAGAAAGGTGGGTTGGATCTGAACCACGTGGACAAGATCGTCATCATCTTCATCATCATCATCCTCTTTATTTTCTCAATCTTCTTCATCATTGCCCTCTTTATCAAATTCCTCTTCGTCATTCTGTATATTGTTTTTAATCATCTTTATCCTCCTCCTCCGCGTCATTGGGGTCTCAAATAAACCTGAGACGTATTTACCTATAAAGTCAAAGAAGGATGTGCTCCAGCCAGCCCCCAGACCCCCCCCCAACCACCCAAAAAAAGTGGGCTCTTGTTCATTCCCTGTGAAGCTCAGACCACGGCCTGTCTTTAAAGATAGCAGATTAGGCCCGTAGGGGCTGCACTTCAATGTCAGACTGAAGTTCAGCTCAACCTTCAAGTCTGTGGGTGAGATATCTTCCCCCTAGTGTCACAGGGTGAACCTCACTGTCTTTCTCTCTCTAGCTCTCTCCCTCTCTCTCTCTCTATCCGTCTCAGAGACTCACAGACACTCAAACAGAAAACTACACTTACAGTAATAAGTTTACAAACACAAAGAAATTTGACAGGAAGTTCACACACAAAATGACACATTTGATTAAAGGGGCCATATTATGCTAATTTTCAGGTTCATACCTTTATTTGGAGTTCTACTAGAATAGGTTTACGCGTTTTAATGTTCAATAAACAATTTATTTTATCCAAATTGCCTGGATCTGCAGCACCTCTATTCACCGTCTCTGAAATGCTCCGTTTTAGCTCCTGTCTCTTTAACGCCCCCCTCCCCCTCTCGACGAGCCCAGTTTTCTCTGATTGGTCAGTTGGCCAAACAAAGGGAATTTGCCTTCGCGCTTACCAAAACAGCGTTTTCACGACATGGCGAAACCACCCGGCCTCCGCTCTAACTGGCTCTGGTTGAGGGCGTGGCAAACATTATTCAAATGTGTGATTCAGTGACGTAGATAAGTGACGTAGAGAAGAAAACGCTGGACTACAAACGAGGCGTTTCAGGCAGTTCAGGAGCAGTGTTTTCTGTGTGAGAGAGTAGCTCCCTTTGGCGTGGACTATTGGCTTTGTAACTTTTCAGACCTTTTACATGCACAAAAAGCTATATAACATACTAAAGGAAAGGGAAAAACCCAAAAAGCATAATAGGGCCCCTTTAAAACCAAAGATATCATAGCGGTACGAAACAAAATTATATTGTACTGTTAAAAAAAAAAAAAGTCTGTGACACCAACAAAAAAAAAGAAATCAACCTAATTAAACTTCTACTTTTTACAATCCAATTTAATAGAACACTGAACGTTGATATACCATCATGGTTTTTTTTTATGTCAAAAGATAAAAAATGTATTGAACTCAAACTCCCAGGGTTCTGACACTGAAGACTTCACAAGGACACACATTTTATCAGCCTTCAAGGATCCCAGCAACTGTAGCAGTTCTCCTGGGAATAATGCCATATCCAATGAGGCAGAACCCTCGTCTCTTTGCAGAAACCTTGAATGAAGTATGCAATAAGAAATTGACCCTGTCCCACAATTATTACACTTATATAGAGGCAAGAACCCAATGCTATCATCCTTCCAACTAACCCATTGTCCAGTATTTGAAGAAAGGATGCCATATTTGTTCATTTAATATGATCGACGGTACAATTCAGTGCATCTCAATAGTGTATAGCCTCCACAACATTCTTTCTTACATTAAATCAACAGAAGACATGGGAGGGGGATATATATCTTCCAGTTTACCATTTGGGACAGGCCTGGGATGTGGGTGTCACTTCATACAAGCCATAACAGACTTATCCTGGTGCTCGTAATTGACGAGAGTAAATACAGCTATGGGTATGCGTTCACATTTCCCTCAACACAGGGCTGTTGTAAAACCGTCCATCCAGTCCGCAGACAGACGGACAGACAGGGAGCTTTTAGAGCAAAAACAATAAAAGCGCATCTTTTAAATATTTCATTTGCTAAAAGGTTACGTTTATACGTGTGTGTTTCTGGAGGTGGGGTGGGGTGAGGGGGGTGGGGGTGTAGTGTCTCGTGTCTCCAAATTAAAGGCTTTAAGAGGTTCTTAGGTGTACTCCGTCCGCCGAGACCAATTCTAGTTGGAGGCAGAAACCCCATCCGTCAGGGCTAGAAGCCTGTTCTCCAGACAGCCTGGGACACTTCTCTGTAATCGCCGTACCGGGGCCAGAAAAGGGCAGTTGAACACGGGAAGGCCAGGGCCCTTGTCTCCCTCCCTTCCTCCCTCCCTCCCTGGTGTTAATGAATGGGGATCCCAGTCTAATGATGACGAGGTCCAGCGTTGAGGGGAACATCCCTCTTAGGGCTGGAAGACAATAGACCCTGATTGCCTTTGAGGAAAAAGGTGAACAAATCAACAATGTATTTATTTATTGTGTGTGTGTATGTGTGTGTGTGTGTGTGTGTGTGTGTGTGTGTGTGTGTGTGGGTTGGGGTATGACATCCACTTTCATAAAGATGGTTGGATTTTTCTTTTACATAAACACTTCCGATGAAGGCCTTTGTAGAGTCCGGATATTGAGTGAAGAATATATTGAAGGAGGTCACTAGCGTGGTTTTCTAATAAAATGCTGTTGCTGCCAATGAAGGCTACAGGTCAAAGCATCGTGTATGATAGAGTGGCTCAAATACAAGGCCACTGAGAAATGGTTAGTTGAGGTTTTCACAACCGCTGTACAGGGACATCATGTGTTTATTTCATCTGGTGTTCTGCAAACATCTTTTCTCTCTACCCTATTTCGGTGTTACTTTTGGTAAGACATGCCGGCAGCAAACCCCGTATCGGGATAGGCAGACAAAAAAAAGAAGAGTGAGAGTGACAATAAAGAGAAAGATTACAGGTCAACAAAGGTAGCTCGTCCCCTGTGGAGAGGAGGAAAATTGCTAACAGATGTTTAATACGGAACACACAGCATATTTCACACAATCAAAGGGGTCCCGAGACTCAAGTGCTTTTACACCGGGAACATCAAAGAGACGCTCGCTAGCTGATGTGGCACAACTTGAGGGGAAGGTGTGGAATACATTAACATCAATATTCAGAGATGCTACTCGTGTGCTAATAGGAGGCAGATAGGGAGGTATGGGGGGGAGCGGGGGAGAGGGGAGAGGAGAGAGGGGGTTGAGGTTGGGGTGGGAGTGGAATTACAATCTCCACGTTTTGCTATGAAAATAATTGACGGTTTTCCTAATAATTAATGCCTCATGCTGCATTTGACTTTCCAGCCGCTTGGATTTTTTTTTTTTATATATACATGTTTGCTGGCATGTAATTAGAAAAAAATTTAATAAATACTAGGAACCAGTCTGTCAGAGGGAACATCAGATGACATTTAGAGGATCTTATAGCCTTAATCTAAACTCATGTCGGGGTATTCATGTGAAACTTCACTGCAGTGCTGAAAGCGTTAGGGGGACTGCCTGTGACTCAATTTATCACGAGAATTGCCAATATTTCATGCGTCGTTAGTCTCACCCCAGTTTTTTTCCACGCGTCTCTCGCCGGAATGAATGAATATTACTGAATGCTCATCTCACCTTCCTCCTTCATCACAAATAGACCTGGGCGGAGCACACGGAAAACGCTGTGGCACACAGCCGTGTTAACCACGTAGACTTTGTTGTCTCCCGACACCCCGATTTCATTTCCCCCGCGTCTTTTCACACAGTGTTGTGGGTGTCAAAAGAATTCTACAACAAATAAGGGGGCCATTACATGTGCGTGAGGACTCGACGAGACCACTGTAGATCCAACCGACATTGAGACCGTTGCTTTTTCCACGTGTCAGTTGAGGTATCTTGACGTGGTAGACCCTCACCTGCTGGTGAACGAGGGCAGGACCACGCCCTCTCCTCTGCGGGTCGATGAGTCGCCTGTCGCCCCTGAAGGATGCAGTGGCGTACGCAGGCAGACACAGTGCAGGCCTAATTATGGTCTGCTCTGCGCCGAGCTGCAGTTGTCTTGTGGCTGTAAACAATGCAATCAGGGAGGCAGCGAGGTGGAAACACGTCAGAGGGCTTCTCGCTCACCGACTCCCCTGGTGAGCTGGGATCTGTCTGCGACACAGAGAGATGATGGAGAGAGAGGGAGAGAGGGAGAGGGAGAGAATGGAGAGAGAGAGAGAGAGAGGATGGAGAGAGAGAGGGGGGGGGGTGGAGGGAATGTAGTTAATGCAGGATGAGGGTAGAAGAAGAGAGGGAGATAGACGGGAGGATAGGGGTACAATGGGACAGGCGGTTATGGTAGGATAGATAGATATAGAGAGAACATTTTATGAGACAAAGATAGAGGGAGTTGGTATATATACACTCAGTATATACAATATACAAGTGAAAGAGAGAGAGAGAGAGAGAGTTAGAGGATGATAGTAGTCCGATAAAATTGAGACAGACGGAGGGAGGATCGGCGAGAGTTGAAGTGAAGAGAAAGAGAAAAGTTGAATGTACTGTAGAGCAAACACGAACGTATGACCAACAATTACCAACAACACAACCCTTACTGACTGCATGGATTAAAAAGTAATGTATTAATAATTGTACTGTGGTAATACTAAGCCTTTGAAGCAGGAAGTCACCTAAACTGTTTCCTGTCGATCACTTTCTTTAACTTTCCCTGTCTTTGACTCCCCCTAGTCATCCCTCTTGTTCTTTCTTTCTCTCTCTCTCTCTCTCTCTCTCTCTCTCTCTCTCTCTCTCTCTCTCTCTCTCTCTCTCTCTCTCTCTCAGTTGCAGTCTGACCCTCCCTGTTCAGAACTCCGACTGGCTGTTTGTGTTCCACTCTTTTACACTCTCTCTTGCTCTCTCTCTCTAACCCCCCCCCCCCCCCCCCCCCACCTCCAGCGACTCCCCCCGTCAGACGGCGTTCAGCTGCACATCTACCAGAAAGTCTGTTCCTTTAATCCCCGAACTCTTTCGCAGCTAATGTGAAGACAGACGGGAAAACAACAACACACCAACACCACCACCAGCGACTGTGTTCCAGCGAGCACCTGGAGTTTGCACAGAGCTCTGCTGCGGCCCCAGGAGAATAGGCTGTGTGCGTAAGGGAGAACACCAAATAAAGGTGTGCATATGTAACGGCTTAAACATCCTTCATTAGCACGGGAGAGCCGGAGCAGAGTACTACACAGGATTCAGAGCTAATGTGCTAACTGGTACGCTACCCACTTAGCAGGCCCACACAAACACCACCGTATATTCCTGTTTTTCAACGGCATATTTAATCCCCGTAGATTAAAACAAACGCCATGAGTGCATCATACTTTAGCAAACACCAAGTTGTGCAAAGTGGCTTCCTAAAACTGTAATATACAGTATGGTTTGTTTTGGGTGTGGTGGCAGCACTCCAACACTTTTAGGAGCGAGACAACAGTGCAACTGAAATCAAAATGAAAACACAAGGCAATATTTTTTCAAAGCCAGGTAGAGTGGAGGGTAGGCGTGAAATAGAAAGTTGAACTCACTCAGAGGTTGTCACTTGATAATGCCTACTTGCCCTTTGAATGCGCCTTACACTTTCCTGTGCACTTCAGACAGGCGCATAGACTCAATGTTTCCTCGGCGAAGAGGTTTGGATAGAGTTTTATCCGTTGGCTCCTGACATTGTTTACCTTCGAGATCAATTATTGGGAAAATAAAAGCAAAGGGATGAAACCGTTTTGATAAAAGGAACGCTGTGGCTTTGTTTTCTGACAGGTGGGCACCACTCTCTTTTGCAAAGTGACTTTATTAAAAATGTATAAAAATAATGCGTTATTTTTTTTAAATCTAAGCTGGCACACCCTTTACACACCTTTATTTATATAAATGCAAAATAGTCAACCCTAAAGTAATGAAAAATTCCTTGCTTGAGAGAACACTAAAATGGAGTGGATGGCCTTTATTAAGCGGCAGTGACAAAGGCACGCAAACAATTACAACAATATAATTATTTTTTTACTTACTTTAAACCCATGAACATATAAACATAACAAGGATATTCCCCAGCAGATTGCAGTTCCTCAAAGGCAGGTATGTGTCACTTCCTTAGTTGTATGAGTCGGTGGCTCACATGACATGATAGCTAAGATCAGTGAGTAGATTCAAATCTAGTGTTTTCTTCTTTTCTTTTCTTTTCCCAACACCATTTTATAATCAGCCGGCGTTGTAAATGGAAGGTTATTTAATTAATATGGCTGTATTTTTTACCAAGGAGGCATAGACATCCAAACTGATTATTTTCTTGGTGCGCAAAAGAGAGAGAAAAAGATGAATAGCAATGATTAAAATAAAAAATATGTATATAAAAAAAAAAAAACTGCAGAGGTAAAATGAGGCAAATTGGAAGGTCGCTGCATAAAACCGAGCACTGCATTTTGGATAGTTAAAAGGATTTGAGCTGATATTTGAAGGCCGGATCAAAAGAGGGAGTGCCATAGTTTATCATTAGATTTGGACTGAACAGATTAGAGCTCCAGAGAACAACATATTAGACAGTTTGTTTTGGTCTGAACCATCAGTGTCTGGGGTGATTACGCAATGTCATCCGGATAGTGTGATCTAGTAGATGAACAAAGGCAAATATACACAAACTACTTTACATAGCAATGGAGTCATTATCCTCATGCGTTGATGTATAGTTACATTTATAATTTTCTATCCATTTGAATAGTAACTTAGAAAGCTTTGCGATACGTTTTTGTGTTTCCATCTAGTAGCTGCCTCAAAAAAAAAAAGATAAAAAGGACAAAAGAGATCTTTTTTTTTTACTACAAGTTATGTATCACATCAGTACAATCAGATTTTGGAGTAAAACCTAAAAGAACGGCGTCTTAAATCAAATCAAGAACTGATAAGTCCTTTGCTCTCAGTATAAGGTGGAGTACAGATCAATTGAATATATATTATCATATTTTTTTATCCAGTGAATATATTCTAATATTAAGATTATGATTCATATATAAACAAGTATGATAATAAATCGGCATGCTATTGTTATGGAATGGGAAATACTTTATTGATCCCGTGGGAAGTTGAAGATTACAATGATTGTTTCATAGCATTGTTTAATTGCATCCCTGCTATGAAGACAGTGCCTTGAGCTAAAACTAAAAACTTAAGAGACTATCTTAATAATAAATGACCTTTTGAAGGAGATAAAATCAAGAGATGGAAATTGTTGCCATTTATCAGATTGCATAACAATGATTAAAATAGTGCGTCACTGTCTCAACCAAGTTACAAGGCAAAACACCGATTGCGGGTTGAAGCCGAGAGAGGCAGTTTCTCAGGGATTTCACTAAAGTCTGCACCAGCCACCATCGCCATGGTGATGACATAGTTATGTGAATGGGAGTCATGCGCTCGATGAAGCGAGGATGTATGTTTAAATCTCCAATATTACAGCAGACTCTAATGAGTGTGCACTGTGTGGCTTGTGCTCTGAGCCTAATCAGTTAGAAATAAAAGAGGACACCGCTAAATGGTCACACGCCGCTGTCTACAATAATGGAAACAAAGAATCCAGGCACACTGCAGATAAATTGGATATTATAGCCTTAACTGAAAAAAAGTGAGTCTTGTATATGTATATATATATATACATATATATATATGTATATGTATATATATATATATATATATATATATATATATATATATATATATATATATATATATATATATATATATATATATATATATATATATATATATATATATATATATATATATATATATATATATGTATATATATATATATATATATATATATATATATATATATATATATATATATATATATATATATATATATATATGTATATATATACATGTATATATACTATATATTCTGCGTGTCAACCAAAGTACCTCAAAGTACTCAAAGACTACCTAACAGTTTCCTCCCTTCTCTCTCTCTCTCTCTCTCCCTCTCTCTCTCCATCTGTCTGTCTCTCTCTCTCGCTCTCTCTCGTCTGTTGTGTGAATCAGAGGTCATCTGGGTGGTCGACTGTCTGAGCCCTGTAGCCTCTCCACATCTCCTGCCTCCTTCAAAACAGTGTGTGTAACTCATCTCATTTAACCCTGACCAATGGGAAGACACCGAGCTGTGAAATGGCTGGCAACAGGTGCCGGTTCAATGGTGATGCCGTACCCTCACACAGAGTACAGCTTGCTAGCTTTCAGAACTCTACTTGACTCTAAAGCCCATCTCTATCTGTAACACCTGCTCGTTCGCTTGGCTCGCTCACCTTTTTTTTATTATCTGTGCAATACGTCTGTGCAATACTATCTTTTTTCCTACCCTCGGATGCTTATTCCGTGTTACACTAATTTATTTATGTTTTTACGTACCTACCTACTTACCCATCCCCAAATTCTTCGTCGACTAATTTTTGGTGCAATATAACATGTCGAGTCGTGACACTCACCACTGTTCTCTGCTGTAAATCATAGTTTACAGGTCCATTCGCATGGGACTCAATACCACATGTCTGCACGTGTCATTAGCTCAGCATTGCCTGCCCCTGGTATGAGCAAAGTCATTACAACTTCCTGTTATCAGCTCTCTGTCACGCGGTACTCCCTCCCTCTCTCTCTCTCTCTCTCTCTCTCTATCTCTCTCTCTCTATTCTTCTCCCCCCTCTCTCTCTTCCTCTCTCTCTCCATCTCCCTCCCTCTCTCTCTCTTTCTCTCTCTCTCTCTCTCACTATCCAGCCTACTTACTAGTGATGGGAATTTCGGCTCTTTTGGGTGAGTCGGTTCATTTGGCTCCATTCACCAAAAAAAGCCGGTTCATTTGGCTCTTTGTTCAGTTATACAGTATGTGCCTGCTATGCTAGCACTGCTAAGGCACATTGAAGCAGTTGGTGTTGGTTTACATTTGCTGACCCTTAACTATCATATTATATAGCCAACCTGATAAAACAATTACATTGATATAAATGAAATAATGACTAGATAATCACTCCCGCACGAAATTGTATAATAGGTGCATTTACAATTAAAAGGGAAGTTTGGGATGCCCTGCTTGAACTGCTACCTCCGTGACCCGACCCCGGACAAAGCGGATGACGATGATGATGACAATTAATTTTGGCTGTATGTTTTTGTAAATTGTTTACAAATGAAAAACAAATGCATGTCTTTTTCAGGGAGATATGGTTTGAATTACTCTTTTTAGACAGCTAACCAATTATGTGATTTCCTATGAAAGAAAAATTAGTTGAAAGTGTTACTTTATTGGCGTGTGTAAAACTGTCACGTCGATTGGGCTTACACAATACATTTGATTGGTTGTTGGCATGTCAGTCAATGAGGCTGTTCAGGGGTTGTCACTTGACAGTCTGGGGAACAAGGCAGATAATCTTACTTTGAACAGTGCTACAAAACATTATTTTTTAATCAGGGACCCATCACTACTACTTACATACCTGTTTGCCCTTCTGTATGCCAGTTTGTATGTCTCTGTACCCCCCCCCCCCCCCCCCCCCTTATCTCTCCATCTTCAATATTTTGTTTATTATTTTTTCTCTCTCCACCACTCATTCGATCTACCTCTGTTGGGTCTGGGTGAGCGAGTGGCGCTAGGTTGATGAGCCAAGCTTTTCCCTCTGCTGACCGGGAGGTTTTTCCAGATTGCTTCTTAGCCCATGGCGACCCGGCCCAGACACATAAGGGGAGGGATATGACCACGGAGAAGGTCAGTGCTTCAACCGCTTGGCTACGTCACGTGCTGCTGCTCGGCTGCTGCTCGGCTGCCTCACCACAAACACAGTCACCTGGACAGAACAGCTTGACTGGAATGAGCCTTTTAGGGATGCAGCTGCTGGTACTTTTACAAGATGTTAGAAGTTTGGAGAACCTGAACCTTAATCACCACAAAACTCTGGCATACCCGCAGAAATGAATAATCCATGAAACCTGAACTTTTAAACATGACTAGATTTTCTGATACCTGTTTAGGTTTTAATTTCTTTTTGGTTTTGTATAGCTATACTAGTTATGCCAATTTACACAGATAACTTGAATTACAATAAAGAAGATGACAAAAGATAAAACAGTAGTTGTTATTTTTCTTCTTAACATTGTACAAACGGGGTCAGACAACAAAGGGTGAGGGAAATGAGCCACACTACTGCTATATGGACCTATAATCAGAGGGGGTTGGAGAGGGGGCATAAATTATATTATTCTGCATTGTATTGTTTAGAGCTGAATAGATGTACTGCCATCTTCTACTGAGCGGAATTAAATAAATAATGTATTATTTTCAATGATTACACTATGATGACTATGACACTATGATTTTGACCATATTTCTTTCATAGAGGCTTCAAATGTGTTAGGTTTTGCTAAAAAGGGATCCAAATAAAAGGTCCATATGCTTTGCAAGGAAATGTAGACCAAGTAGAATTGAATACATTTCCATCCATATTGGCAGTTGGGACTTCATCCACAAATCATTTATACAGTATATCACCTGCATTACTTGGTGAGTGACTTCCAATGGTTAGCAACCTGAAAAGCCTGTCCACAGAGTGTGAGATGAGGGAGGGGCGATGCCTTCAACCTTTGTAAATTGAAGACATCACAATTCTTCACAATTCAAAACTTAAAAGACACCAGAATAGGCAAACTTTCTGAGGTATGATTATAATGGCAATGAGAGCTGGGACCCCGTTAATAGCATATAAGAAATATATCTAAATACATGTTTGTATTCTTGAGCTGTGCAGTGAAAATGTGTCCCTGAGTTTTTGTTTTCTTCTTAGACAGTTATGCATACAAAATAACAAAGACTGCTCTGAATCGGTTTTCAGTAGTTAAAGTTCAGTCAGACAAACTCATCAGTCTGAAACATTTATCACAACTCAGTTTGGCATGGTTGAATCTACTGTTTATTTTGATGCTTCCTGCCGTACCATATCCGGGACAGCACTCAGGTGAAAGGGAGAATACAGACTTCAATGATTCGTCTGCACACCTTAGTTTAGCAGCAGTAAATTTCATCATGTTGATGACGTACATATGTGCTGCACTTTACTGGTGTCTGCACTATGGTCTCTGCCCTACCTTGCTGCAAACCAAGCACAGATTTCTTATCATGTGAATGCGGCCTGAACTTTAGCTGAAGCTTCGTAAACTGTTTGTTCAATCAAAGAAAACGTTCTCAGCTTTTACCTTCAGGTAACGCAGACAAAGCTTTTCAGAATTGAACGAGAGCTCTCCACACCGTCTCTGACTACAAATGAAAAACCCTTTTTATACCATGGTCACATGGTAACATGCACAATTTAATAAAGAATAACACGTTTCTATTTGTGAAAAGGTGTGAGTCTGCCATACAATCTTTTAATTTCACCCAGGCAGACTAATTCTAAAGCATTGGGTCTTTACAGATAAAATGCATGTTTTATCAAATATCCTTAACCTGAGCAGAGAATGCACTATATAGATGAACTTTATATGAACCAGGAAATGTACATGAAACATTATTAGGATTTCTATAACAAGACGAAACCTAAACATACATTTATAGTCAGCCTTAAAACTTTGAGCGGATCTGTTCATTTTACTTTTGAAATGAACGTACAGTTATGTAAATGAGAGTCAGCACACTATTTATGCAAATAGCCTTGATCATTCTGTTGAGATGATTAGGTTATGGAGAGATGATGAATTGGAGAGACTGGATGCTGTCTCTCTTACTAAATAAAACATTGCACTCAAAATTGTTTTTGTCTCTTAATATTTTAATAACTGTCATTCCCTGGAGTTGCTGTTAACGGCTTAAATGTACTGAATTGAAAATAGGATAAGTGTATTTCATTTGAGTTGATTGAATTATAACAAGCAAAAATTTAGGTGAGAGATGAGATTTTTTTTTTATTTAAGAACTATAGTCAAGGCACAAGAAGAGTAAATGCTTGACCAGCTGAGATTAATAGTTTTACCGAAAGGTCAATAGTCTATTCATAACAAGGAACATTGAATTGAGCCGAGAAGCGTCTCGAAATTATCTAATTCATCATGATTAAGGTGCTTTTCACAATTCTATGGATTACAGTTGAGACCTAGCAAACGCCAAGCTCAGCAATCTACATTGACTTTAAGTGCAAAATGGAGAACTGCAAATCGAAGAAATTCAGTTGGTTATTTTTCTAATAATTCCTTAGCATGTGAATATGCCATATTTACTGTCAGCATGAACCAATACTTTGCTGTGTAATGTAACATTTACTTAGATTTCTGATTTACAATTTTTTAACGTAATTTCTGGCTTTAACTAGAAAGTTAAAGAAGCTGAGAATCATACTTTAGCATGACGACAAGTTCAGCTTACACCCATTACTGTTATTAGCATCACCGCATGTATGGGACTTTGTAAAAAAAAGTAGTTTCATAAACAGAGCGCTCTCTTATAATTGTTGTCTGTGTGTGTGTATGTGTGTTTGTAAATGCCATTCTGCGTTGTCATCGCATTTATCTGATTCCAGAGATCATGTTTGTGCCATGTCATTTTAGACATTTCCTGTAGCGTTTTGTCACCATCCTGTGATTGTATCCATTGGAGGTGTCAGTTTGGCTTAGCCTAGCCCAGGAGATGACATAGCTCTATCAATAGGGAGAGCAAGAATGATAAATGGCATGGGGAATGCTGATCTAGAACGACTCTCGCTTCAGAGATTACTGACACCTCTGATTATTCAGAATCATTTCTGACTGGTACTAACGATTCCACCACACTGCCATCTCCCAGTTACTGATGCATTTGTGGAGTGTGTGTGTGTGTGTGTGTGTGTGGGGGGGGGGGGGGGGGGTGTACAGGATTTTTGTCACTTCGCAATGATAGAACAGTACAGGTAAATTTTTTCCTCCTTACTATTTTTTTTCGCCATTTACTACACAATCTGCTGGATTTTTCATAGTGTATTCTTGTCTCAGAATGAAGACATGTATGTTGTATTTTTTCTCAACCTGTACTGATTTATGTGACTCAGTAAGTGTACAAGTGAGCACTGGGCAAAGTATACATGTCTGCCACAGCGTCTTCCTTTATCTTTCCTTGAGTTGATCCCAATACTGCCTAACTTCCTTTTCTCACACACAGTGATACAGTGACTAGAAACAAAGGTGACACCAATGGCAAACGAAAAAACGGAGTCCCCAAAAAAAACGATGCTGCCTGGAAACTTTGTGCAGAAACCACTCCAAAGAAGCCGCACAACATCTCAAAGCAGAGAAATGTCCGTTCTCAGAGCAACACGACTTTGTGTGGTCCCGCTCCCGCAACGCCACTCTATTTCTCCTCTCCGTTATTTTTGTGCCATTGCAATATTGTGAATTATTAATAGGTGGTGGCGTTTCAGTAAATATCTTTAGCTGACATGACTGCGACGTCACTTAGTGCTCAGGTAACTGGGGATGGGAAACAACCCCCTCCACCCTCTTCTCTCACTCTGTCTCTCTCTCTCTCACGCACACAAATGTACACCCATCTTTCCATCGATTTAACCCTCTATTTATTCCCTCCATCCCCGACCTTGCTTCCCTTTTTACTACCCTCATCTTTCCTCCATTCCTTTCATCCTTCTTGCGATATTAATTATGACTTTCTTGCCTTTCCTTTTTTTTCTCTGCCGCCTCTTGTCCATCCCTAATCAGCCAGCCGACGTGTGGCGGGGATACAGGTTTGATTTATTGGGGTTGCTATCCGATTCCACTGGTGCATGGCTGACGGGAGGGGATGGGGGGGGGGTTCTCGGAGACACATCCAGCTCGTCTCCTCCTCCGCCCCGTTCCACTTCCTCCATGCATCCCTCACCACGTCACACCAATCGCACAGGTTCCCCAGCTAGGATGTGCAGATGTCTGTCTGTCTGTCTCCATGTATGTCTTCCTGTCTCTCTGTCAGATCCGTTTTGTGGCATTTTTTGCCCTCCCTCACCTCGCACCTATCTCCCTCCCTCACCCTAGGGCTCAGGGTCAACATGGCTGCCATGGGACTCAAAAGATTTGCCATTCATTATTGAAAGACAAACATTGTTTATTCAAACGGACAAGCAACCATTTTCAAGCTGCGCGAGGACATTTCTAGCGGGAAGTACATGTTCACACACGGACGGGGCATCCTGTCATCCTAGGAAGCAGTTAACGAACAGTATCCTTTTCCAGACGAAGTGCTGAGTGCACAGGAACAAAACTTTCCTCGTACAAAACCCAACCGGTTTCAACCAACAACCAAAGCCACCTGCAACTTTTTTGTTACTTTGTTTTTTTTTCTGACAGAAACCTGACATTTCTGTAACCTTAAGTGCTGTTCTGCGCTTTTTCTCGGTTTTGCATGCACAATGACTCCTCCGGGGGCCTACGCACTAAAAGCCATTAGCGCTCTCAGTGGCGTAAAACTTGTATGATCCCATAAATCATTCAACGCAGTGGTTTCGAGTGTGTGCCCCGTGATAAAGGTGGCCTTCTGGATGAGCGGTGCCACCGCTAAGCTGTGTCGCTAACACTACAAGGTCGGGAACGTTTATTAAAGCAAGAGAACACAAAAACATTGTCCTCCATGGGCTTGTTATGTCGACACTATGGTTAGCTACAGAACTCCCCGAATGAATGCATTTTTAACAGGCGAGGCGATCTACCCAATGTCTTCTTTTGAAATATTTAACTCGGGGGAAACTCTGGATTTGCATGGAACACAGCCTTGTAAGGAGTCTGTTGTTGGTATGTGAAGGAGATACGAGGGTATATTTATTGATCCGAGGACGTGCGTCAGTGTTTTTATTGAACACGGCATGATGAGGAAGACGTTCACACAACACACATCTCCAGTGAAGGCTGCCTTGCCGACGGGCTGCGTGGCGCTCTGTACAGTTATGTATAAAAAGGTCTCCGTGCAATACTAAGCATTGCTTACACTGACTTACAGTTAAACTACAAGATTGTTGCAATGGTGTAAGTCCTCGAGCTAGCACAACTGGGAAGTGATCATTCCTGCAACAGTGTTTTTTGTCTTTTTCTTCTCCTTTCCATTTCTGCACCCGTAGAACGGAGACGAGCCGGGACAAAGAGACAGGGCTGGAGAGAAGAAAGTGCACAGGCAGCAACGGAGTGTTTGTGCCAACCGTGAAGGACGACAGGAGGGGAGGGACGGACAAGAGGGGGGAGCGAGAGGGGGTTGTGTGTGTGTGTGTGTGTGGGGGGGGGGGGGGGGTGTTGGAAACCAATCCCCCATCACAAGGACGAGTTATCTGACCAAGGTGCCCAGAGTGGGGGTGTCCAGAGCCACTAATTGATAAGAGCGTAAGAGCGTTCTATCTTTGGTAAGCAGCGGCGTTTGGCTCAGGACATCAAAACCTTGGCTGCGGCTGAAAGGCTTGTTGCGTCCCCCCTTCCTCCTCCTCCTCCTCTTCCTCCCTTTGTCCTAGGCTATGGAGACAGGCTAGGAGTCAGGATGAGTGGTTCACCTTGCTGGGGGGAGGGGGGGGGGGGGGTTGCATTGCCCCACTTTCCTGCCTGCAACTTTAAACTTGTTTGTTAGCGGTGTGAATTTTGAGCGCTCTGTGTGTGTGTGTGTGTGTGTGTGTGCGTGTGATTGGATCAGCAGGTCTGGGGAAAGAGAAGTGATGGTAAAACGTGAAGATGATCTTTTTACCCTTGGGAGGTTTTTGAGTAGATATTTTTGTATGAGTGTGTGTGGTGGAGAAAAAGCAGCTCATGTGCAGTAACACGCTAGAAAAACGATGTTTGTAGCGGGTTTTTGATCAGGATTGTATGTCTTGTCTAGCTGGGAATAATGCAGATTCAAGAAGTTCAAGATGCCCTTAGTTCCTATTTGACTTATTTCTGATATTCTTAAATGATAAGCTTTTACCCAAACAAACCAAGTTAGTTAGACTAAGCACCTGAAATATAAAGCCTACACTTTAGATAGACATGTATTTAGGGTGACCTTGAGTGTCCCGAAAGGCACCTTTAAATATAATGTATTATTATTATTATTATTATGAATATTATTATTATATAATTCAAATTGTTAGAAATTAACTGAGCGTGTGGCTGACCAGCAATATGGGCTTGGACAGCCAGGACTGACTGACCCATAGTTAACTTTCCTGTTGCCAACGGCAACAAAACAGCACGACCAACTTCACAATCTGTTTATGTTGAATTTGTCTAACGGGCAGAAAGGGCACCGCAAGTTGCCACCGGAGACACTTGATTTAGGCATGCCCATACTTCTCATTATGATTCCACGGGGAAAGAGAGGCCTGACAAAAAGAACATAATATTCCACCAAAAAATAAGGCAAATGTCACACATACCATATACAAAAACAGAACATTTAGGGAAATGCTTAATATGCTTTTTAAGGGGTAACGTTTCAACCAATATCTTATCTAGGTTAAAGCTACACCATCGAGAGAGCGAGAGAGAAGGGGGGGTGGAGTGGCGAAAGAGAGAGACAGGAAGGGAATAAGGAGGTTATGGTAGAGGAAGAGAGAGTGAGGAAAAAATCAAGACAGAGAAACAGAAAGGCAGAGAGGGGAAAACAGAGAGAGGGAGGCAAGGGTAGAGAGAGAGAGAGAGAGGGAGGGAGAGAGATAGCAGATGAAAAAAGGGAACGAGCAAAGTGTGCGC
>JAPMUY010003644.1:60000-65000 GCA_026901105.3 Galaxias olidus
TAGACACATTCAAATGAATAACACTTGCGTTGGCCCCTAAACACTGTAGCATTGTTGCTGCATTCGGCAGGTAAATGAAAAGCGCACCAAATTATCATATTTATTACCCTTCCCCTTTTTTTTACAATGCTGGGATTTCCATATTTATTTCAAAAAATGGTGTTTCGTACAAACAAAGGTTTGTGATGGAGAGGGGGTGGGGGGATGGGGGGGGGGGGGGTTATAATGGAAGCCATTGAGACTAACTCTTCCTCTGGATGTTTTTCCCATTAGGAAAACCGTAGAAAAGCAGCCCCCTGAACTTTAGCGGCAGCGTCTCCCTAACATGTAAACAGCTCAGGCCCAAACCTCCCAACACCCAGCAACACACTTAGAGCTGCTGAAGCCTAGAACGCCGCTCCTCATGTATTCATGTATTCATGTGTTTACGCAAACTTGGCGGGTTGCGTTTGCCATCCTTCTCCTCATAATGACGAACGAATGCCCTTCAGTAGGGGAGCAGAAGGGGAATAATCAGCGATCCCATGAAAACGCAGACTCCCATTTGTTTTTGTCAACACAAGGAGAAGAGACTGGCGCAGTAAGAGAGAGAGAGAGAGAGAGAGAGAGAGAGAGAGAGAGAGAGAGAGAGAGAGAGAGAGAGAGAGAGAGAGAGAAAGAGAGAGAAAAAGAGAGAAGAAGAGAGGAGAGAAAGAGAGAGAGAGCAAAAAAAGCGAGTCTGCTGCAGGTGGAGTTTTGGAATAAAAAAAAACCAAAAACTCCTTCCATTGCGCTGCCTGTCTTGAAACGCTAAGATCAATGTGAGAATCTCACTTAAATAGTAATGACTCGAGCGTACACGTTCCCATTTCAATTTGTGCCAGTGCTAGGAGTTCTCCTTGGCTGGCGTTCCCACCGACGGTGTTCCGGGGCGGAGTGTAGCTCCGTCGGGTGCAGGTGTGAGGAGCCTGTTCTCTGTAATAAATCAGGAGGAGAAGAGCAGAAGGAGGAGAAGGAGAGGGAGGAAGATGTTGGGGTGGGGCCGTCTGGGGTACACGTGTGTGTGTGTGTGTGTGTGTGTGTGTGTGTGTGTGTGTGTGTGTGTGTGTGTGTGTGTGTGTGTGTGTGTATATGTGTAGAGTGAGTGAGTGTGTGTTGTGCGTGTGTGTGTGTGTGTGTGTGTAGAGTGAGTGAGTGTGTGCAAAGTGTGTGTGTTTGTGTGAGTGTGTAGAGTGAGTGAGTGTGTGCAAAGTGTGTGTGTTTTGTAGTGTGCGTGGAGGGTGTAGGAGAAGGACGGAGGCAGACAACTATGGAATGTAAAGGAGGGGGAGGTGTGAGATGCGGCCATTGTCGTCAACCTGATCAATGGAGGGGCTGTTCTCTACCACTCCTCTCCCTCTGTTCCCTCTGCCTTCCCTCCTGCTCAGCCATTGTTGCTGCACCGTCTCTCCTTCTCCTTAAATAATGGAGGGAAACACCAGTCGAAAGTGTAAACTGCAGCAGATTTCCCTCGACTTTCTTCTTTGGAATGCAGTGTTGCAGTGCTGCGGTGGTGTCTTGTGTTCCGTGGGAGAAGCAGGCCGTCTAGATCCCACCGGCGAAGCCTCTGAACGAACGCTGCAGGGCTTGGTAGGCTGCTCACCTCACACACACTATCACTGCTGCTAACACTAGTGGGCACTCACATACCACACTCACACGCTGCTGCAGCAGAGAGAGAGAGAGAGAGAGAGAGAGAGAGAGAGAAAGGAGAGAGAAAGGGAAAAGGAGAGGGGGGGGGGTGGGTTAACTGTGCGAGACAGGGGGAAGACAAAAGAGGTAAGAGATGAAAGAGAGGAAGAGGAGAGCTGGTGAGAGGGAGAAAGAGCAGTGCCTCCCCTCTTTTCACCTTCTCTCATCCCTTTCTCTTTGCCCGGGCGGCAAGCGAGAGCCTCAGCCACAGCCACGGCACATCCAGACCACGGGCAATCAACAAGATGGTGACGGGTGGGGGGGGGGTGTCACCCCGTTGAGGACTGAGAAAATGGCCTTTTAATTAATTAATGTTTTGATTTTGGCTACAGTTTCACTCCTGGCGTATTGACGAGCGGGGTTTTTTTAAGTTAGGAGGGGGAACGAGGGGGACATTACGAGTGTTGAATGACCATTTAAAGTCATCACAGCCTTTAGTGCTTATTAATAGATAGGAGAAGTGAAAGAGGAGAAGGATGGAGAGAGAGAGAGAGAGAGAGAGAGAGAGAGAGAGGCAGACAGAAACACTTTGGCACGGCAAAACTAACCTGAAATAACGGCCATTCAAAAGGTGGACGCCAAGATGAAAACAGAGAGAAAGTGAGGGACAGAGAATAAATAGGAAGCTGCAGAGTATGTGAAGGAACGCCATATATCCGGTGTTATCACAAAGTAACACTGTTCAATTGAATGTGAACCCCCACCCCTGCTTTTTATAACTGCTCTGTGTAAATCTCACCCTTTTTATTGACCTATCATCAGCAATAATACCCTGTGGTCTGTGCGTGAAATTCGAGCTGACACTTTTATGGTGATTGAGTATTTGATATCACCCCCCCAAGCAAACCGGTTATTCAATGCAGACAAAATACATATCACTGATAACAGATGACTTGTTTCTCCTCTGTGTGTGTGTGTGTGTGTGTGTGTGTGTGTGTGTGTGTGTGTGTGTGTGTGTGTGTGTGTGTGTGTGTGTGTGTGTGTGTGTGTGTGTGTGTGTGTGTGTGTGTGTGTGTGTGTGTGTGTGAGTGTTTGTGTAAACCTAATCCATGTGTGACACCTGTTAACAGTCTAATTCCCACTGCAGGCCCAGGCAAGGTTAGCGCAGATTGGGACCAACTACACTTTCCTTTCCATAACACGAAGCGGATGGCAATATAGATATTGTATATACAGTATAGAGTATATCACAAACACACACAGACATACACATGCACACAAACATATACAGTATATGTGTGTGTGTGTGTGTGTGTATATATACTGTATATACATATATATAGATTTTTTTATTTTATTCTGTGTGTGTGTGTGCGTATGTGCGTGCGTGTGTGCGCGTGTGCGTGCGTGCGTGTGTGTGTGTGTGTTTATAAACACCATTCTCCCTTAGGGCAGAAAGAGGATCGATTTCTAAGAGCGGGGGGTTTTATAATAGCCGTTGTGTTTGGTAAAATAGAACAGGGCAGACCCTTCCACCCAGCCAAAGCTATCAACCTAACGACTCTGAGGATGGAGGGCGAGAGAGTCTCAAATACAATGGACCGCAGGAGTCAGGAGATAGGAATGGCTCTCCCTGCAGGGTGACATATGGGCCTCCACACATTCTGTGATTGTATCCATGGGGGTCTGCAGTGTGTTGCTACGGTGAGGGGCTATCTATGGATCTCAACAGCCCATTGGATAGCTCGTCATCATCACACAGGAAGTGTCACTTTTGGGGGAAGGAAGGGGGGTTCTCTCCAAGCAGGAGAGGGGGAAGGTGAAAAAACCGCTTAGCCAATAAGAGGGATACTAATGACATCACCAATGAAAGGGAAGCTGAGGAATCGGTAAACAGTAGGGGCGTTGAAACCCACTAAACTACATCCAATAGGATAGATGCTGATATTGGTGTGACTATGAAAATATTTAATCTGACTTTGTCCTCAGTTGTGGCAGACACCATCCCCACACAAAGGAGGATCATATAGAAATTATCATATAGAATTCCTCTGTCATCACTAGTCCTATCACAAGAGATATTAAAGATAGATTTTTGTTGTTGTTGTTCAATTAAGCTCTCGTCCCCGAGTGCAAATAGAAATGTGAACAAGTTTGAACTATACCCCCCCCACAAAATGCATACAATTGCCAAAGTCTTTCCACCCCTCTCCTTCATTTTGCAGCTAAAGAGAGCATCCTTTTAAAAGCTGCAGTACTACAACTTCAAGGATTGGTCCGGGCTACAATCGATACCATTCCTTGGTGCATAGTTACTCGGCTGGGAGCAGATTTTCATTTTACTGATCTTATTAAGCCCTCCCAAAATTTGTCTGTTTCCCCCAGACACTCCAGACTGTCTACGGCAGAAATATGCAGGATCTTGATCGTTTAAAAACGGGCTGATTTCCACGTTTGGAAGTTAGATGGAGCTTTAGTAGAGTCTGGGCTCAGAGGACATCATCGGTGACCTTATCTCCACAAATTGCTGTATTATTGACAGCATAAGAACATCTTTAATGAGATTTAATTTCCTGTCAAAGCCATATAGATGTGGTCTTAGATCTTCTTTAAATTGCATGGGGACTGTCTGGACACAGATAAACTTTAAAGTATAACTGCTAATACTCTATACTAAAGTATGTGTGTGTGTGTCTGTTGGATAAATAATTTGGTGTTCAAGAAAAACCAAATCAAACCAAAGAAAACTGCACATCATCTGAACATATATGCATTCTGATGCCTTGGAATTAAAGATCCAAATGCCTTGTTGAATTGACATAGTCTGTTTAGAATGCCACAGAAGTAGCAACTCAGTGTGATGGCACCAATACTTTGATTTGTTAGATACCTGATTGAAAAGCTCTCCCTTTCTGTGTGTCAATAGCAAAGAGGTGTTGCTATAATCAAATCAAATCAAATCAATAATGGTGTTGTGGACTTTTCTGAACGCTATTATTTCCGTCTACATTTTTTTCATCTTTGTTTAATCAAATGTTATTCCATGATGTAAAAAAAAAAGCTCTGTGTAATGTTGAATATCTTGGCACACAATATTGTTGCAGCAACCTGATATGTCTTTGATTTGATGTAAGTGCACACTAAATAGTTTTATAATAATCTCAGTTATAATATTATTATTATATTATATTATTATTACTATAAATGTCTCACTTTGTAGATGATGAGATAGTGGATGTCTAATGTTTTGAAAAGGAGTTCAGTATGACTCTAGCCATAGCTGGATGTGAAGCTCCTTTGACCGCTTGTATTTCATCACCAAAGAACAGCATTTACAAAGCAACTTTCTT